>JADLZN010007395.1:247500-290000 GCA_018155175.1 Sinocyclocheilus anophthalmus | reverse complement strand
CTTATGGTAGAGAAATGAACATTCAATTCAACAGCTCTGGTGGACATTCCTGCAGTCAGCATGCCAATTGCACGCTCCCTCAAAACTTGCGACATCTGTGGCATTGTGCTGTGTGATAAAACTGCACATTTAGAGTGGCCTTTTATTGTGGCCAGCCGAAGGCACACCTGTGCAATAATCATGCTGTCTAATCAGCATCTTGATATGCCACACCTGTGAGGTGAATGGATTATCTCAGCAAAGGAGAAGTGCTCAATAACACAGATTTGACAGATTTGTGAACAGATTTAGAGAAATAGGCCTTTTGTGTACATAGAAAAAGCTTAGATCTTTGAAGTTTCATTCGCTCATGAAAAAATGGGGCAAAAACAAAATTGTTGCGTTTATAATTTTGTTCGTGGTAATATTTCACATCAAATTAAACTAAATTAAAATGATAAATGTTGCTTTGGCAACTAGCTGAAATAAATGTATTTTAAAATGTTATTTTATTTGTTAACGTTTATTTTATTTCAAGTATTGAAAATGTGTTTTTAATGTTTTTAGTTCCAGTTCTAGTTTCAGTTAATTCTAATGTCCCTTAGTGTGCATCAGATTATGAAACATGGCCTGTAGATCCCAGGAGCTCAGTCTGAGTTTGTGAGGGTTTGTGCGTCTCATTTCATCTGTCATCAGCTTCTGTAGTTTTCCTCACTCTGTTTCCATCCCGTCTGGTTATGCATGAGCAGAGCTTTGAGATTAGAGCATTTGTTTGCCTCCTGTGATGTTATGGTCTGTGCTGGTCTGTGCTGGTCTCTGCTGGTCTAGGCTAGTCTCTGCTGGTTCTCTGTGTAACTGTGTGTTTGTATGTTCAGGCTGGGATCACAGGGGCTCCGGCGCGTGCTGTGTCGGCCGTGAAGAACATGAACCTGCCAGAGATGCCCAAGAACATCAACATCGGGGACATCAGCATCAAAGTGCCAAACCTGCCGTCTTTTAAATAGTGAACACTGCAAACGAGTGTGAAACTGTGTTTACCAGAGTCCAGCAGATCTTGAGTTGCATCACAGATGATGAAAGCACTGTGTGATACTGTCAATGAAGTATTTATTTGATTCATCTGTCCTCTGTGTGTGTTTGGGTGGTGTGTGTGTGGGTGTGTGTGTGTTTGTTTGAGTGAGTGTGTGTGTGTGTGTGTGTGTGTGTTTGTGTGAGAGAGTGAGTGTGTTTGAGTGGGAGTGTGTGTTTGTTTGAGTGAGTGAGTGAGTGAGTGTGTGGTGGTGTGAGTGAGTGGGTGTTGTAGTGTTTGAGTTTTGTGTTTGTGTTTTGAGTGAGTGTGTTTGTTGTGTTGAGAGATGTGCGGTGTGTGCTGTGTGGGTGCGTCGTGTAATTTTGAATGCTGCTGTTTTGTTTGAGTGTGTGTGTGTGTGTGTTGTTTGAGTGTGTGTGTTTTGTTTGAGTCTGAGGGTGTGTGCATGTATGTTTGAGTGTGCGTGTTTGTTTGAGTGTGAGTGTGTGTGTGTGTTTGTGTAAGTGTGTGTGTGTGTGTGTTTGTTTGTGTGTGTGTGTGTTTGTTTGAGTGTGAGTGTTTGTTTGAGTGTGTGTGTTTGTTTGTGTGTGTGTGTGATTGTTTGAGTGTGTGTGTGATTGTTTGAGTGTGTGTGTGTTTGTTTGAGTGTGTTTGTTTGTGTGTGTTTGTTTGTTTGTGTTTGTGTGTGTGTGTTTGTGTGGGTGTGTGAGAGAGTGCGTGTGTGTGTGTGTGTGTGTGCGCGTGTATGTTTGAGTGTGTGTGTTTGTTTGAGTGTGTGTGTGTTTGTTTGAGTGTGTTTGATTGTTTGAGTGTGTGTGTGATTGTTTGAGTGTGTGTGTGATTGTTTGAGTGTGTGTGTGATTGTTTGAGTGTGTGTGTGATTGTTTGAGTGTGTGTGTGATTGTTTGAGTGTGTGTGTGATTGTTTGAGTGTGTGTGTGATTGTTTGAGTGTGTGTGTGATTGTTTGTGTGTGTGTGTTTTGAGTGAGTGGTGTTTTTGTGTGTGTGTGAGAGCGTGCGTGTGTGTGTGTGTGTGTTTGTGTTTGTGTGTGTGTGTGTGGTTTGTGTGTGAGTGTGTGGTGTGTGTGTGTGTGTGTTTGTTTGGTGTGTGTGTGTGTGTGTTTTTTTCTGTGTGTGTGTGTGTGTGTTTTTTGTTTGTGTGTGTGTGTGTGTGTTGAGTGTGAGTGTGTGTGTGTGTGTGTTTGTTGAGTGTGCGTGTGTGTGTGTGCGTGTGAGTGTTTGTGTGTGTGTGTGCGTGTATGTTTGAGTGTGTGTGTTTGTTTGAGTGTGTGTGTTTGTGGTGTGTGTTTGTGGTGTGTGAGTGTGTGTGTGTGTGTTTTGAGTGTGGTTCATGTCCTGTTTGAGTGTGTGTCTGTGTGTGTGAGTTGGGGTGTGTGTGTGTGTGTGTGTGTTTGTGATTGTGTGTATGTTTTGTGTTTGTGTTGTGTGTGTGTGTGTGTTGTGAGTGTTGTTAGTGTGAGTGTGTGTGTGTGAGTGTGATGTTGTGTGTGTGTGTGGGTGTGCTGCATGTTTGGAGTGGGTGTGTTTGTTTTGTGTGTGTGTGTGTTTTGTTTTGAGTGTTTGTGTGTTTGTTTGTGTGTGTGTGTGATTGTTTGAGTGTGTGTGTGATTGTTTGAGTGTGTGTGTGATTGTTTGAGTGTGTGTGCGTATGTTTGAGTGTGTGTGCGTATGTTTGAGTGTGTGTGCGTATGTTTGAGTGTGTGTGCGTATGTTTGAGTGTGTGTGCGTATGTTTGAGTGTGTGTGCGTATGTTTGAGTGTGTGTGTGTGTGTTTGAGTGTGTGTGTGTGTGTGTGTGTGTGTTTGAGTGTGTTTGAGTGTGAGAGTGTGTGTGTTTGAGTGTGTGTGTTTGTTTGAGTGTGTGGTGTGTGTTTTGTTTGAGTGTGTTTGTTTGTTTTAGTGGTGTGTGTGTGTGTGTGTGTGTGTGTGTGTGGTAGGCGCTCTCAACATCATGCCTGACAAACATTCCAGTATGGAAATATCTCAGTAAATGATGCTGTAATTATATGACTGTACTCCAAGTATTCTCTTTTCTTACGCTGGTAGTTTTGCTATGGTTTTTAAGTGCTGCTTCTATTTCCTTTTGCAACAAAATAAAGTATCAGATTATTTTCTTCTCTAACTCTTGTTTTCTGGGCTCTTGTGTTTGATGGAAAGTTCACTCAGATTTCTATAAATAGTCAAACAGTATTGTGTATGGTTATTAATACATTTATACACAATTAATACACAAATTACGACTCACAAACACCTGTTCATTTATTAGTTAAATAATGAAAAACCGGCCTAACAGGGTTTCTGCGGGTCTTAAAAAGTTTTAGTTCACCTTTACCACAAATGAAGTACTAAAAAGCTCTAAAATCAGAGCAGACAGTCTTAAATTCATAAAGTTGTGGCATTAAATGTAAAAATGAATCTCTTCCTCAGTATTTCGGTTTTGTTTTCCAGTACATATATCTAAACATCCTTATATATCACAATATATTTACTGGAGATGCGCAATGAAGATATGAAACGAGTTCATGATTAAAACAAGAACAAATATCTTCAATGCAATGTTTACCTCAGTGCTGGGTAGATTACTTACAAATTGTAATCCGTTACTGAGTCCAAATTACATGACACAAATTGTAGTTAGTGGCGTAATCACATAAACACATTTTAAGTCATATTATCAGAGTACTTTAGACCTAACTAACGTTAGTAATCTTTAATAATCAATAACCGTATTGATATAAAATGCAAAGAGTAAGAAAATATAGTTAATTTGTTCTTATCAACAACATGAAGCACTAAACATTATTATGTTTGTGTGTGTGTGTGTGTGTGATGCTGATGCTCTGTGTTACTCAGGAGGAGTGCTCCTTCAGTGAGGAGGAGGAGGAGAAGCTCCAGAGCGGTTTATCTCTGGAGAAACACACTCTTCATCTGCTGCTGGAAACCCTGTCCTTCATCCTCGAGCAGGTCCAGCCTTTACTCCTTCTTCACCAGCAACCGCTGCGGTCCGCTCTAAACATCTGCCAGCATCTTAAACACACACAGTCCCAACATATTATAAACATGGTATTTTCAGTTTCGCTTCACCATATTCAGTCTCGTTTCGCTTCTTTCAGAGCTCGTAAAAGTGCTTGAATTTGACTTTTCGAAATCTAAGTACTAGAAACCCCTTAAAAACAGCCATGCACATACGCAAATGTAAATATATTAAATTTCCATACATGAAATATGTTATTACATCATATGACAATATATGAAACCTATTAGAAACTGGAACAGTTTCATATATAAACATATATATCTGCTCAACCTGGCAAAGACTGAGCTTCTTGTCTTCCCTGCCACTCCAACTCTACAGTATGATTTTTCCATCCAGCTAGGTTCTTCTACAATTACCCCATCAACTTCGGTCAGAAATCTTGGTGTAACTTTTGATAACCAGCTGACCTTCAAAGACCACATTGCAAAGACCGCTCGATCTTGCAGGTTTGCATTGCACAACATCAGAAAGATCAGGCCCTTTCTAATGGAGCATGCTGCACAACTTCTTGTCCAGGCCCTTGTCATCTCTAGGCTGGACTACTGCAATGCTCTTCTGGCTGGACTCCCATCAAGCACAATCAAACCTCTACAAATGATTCAGAATGCAGCGGCACGACTGGTCTTCAACGAGCCCAAAAGAGCCCATGTTACACCTCTCTTTATCTCCTTGCACTGGCTACCGGTTGCGGCTCGAATCAAGTTCAAGACATTGATGCTTGCATATAGAACAGCCACAGGCTCAGCAACCGCCTACTTCCACTCACTACTACGAAACTACATCCCCTCCAGAAGTCTGAGATACGCTAGTGAGCGACGCCTCATGGTACCATCACAAAGAGGCCTCCGGACATTCTGTTCGTGAAACAAATGACTTCTATGAATGATTCCTTGTAAGAATCGGTCAACAAGACTCAAACTCACTACAGTGTGAACAGGTGAATAAATGTCTGACTCTTGTTTTGAAAAAAGGAATCTTCGAACGATGCTCAAGTTTATTAAAAGAGAAAGTTATTTATCGTAAGTGAATGTTTTAGTTGTTTGTATAATCTCGTGTGGCATTTGAAGGTTCCATGATGCTTATAAGAGTGTATCAGGAGCATCGGATCAGTGTTATGTTACAGCTACTGCCGTAACCTCCTAGTCTCATAACACGCACAATCCATCACGCTCCCTAAGGTTGTAAAACTCTGGACTTTTGGTAGTACATTGGAGAGCAAAGTCCACTAAAGGAGGTGGAGCTTTTTCACATTTGGCTCCTAAACTCTGGATTAGCCTTCCTGATAATGTTCGGGGTTCACACTCTCTCTGTTTAAATCTAGATGAAAGACACATCTCTTTGGCCAAGCATTCAAATAACGCATATCATAATCTTGTACTGCAGTTACATCTGATCAAATGCACATTATTATTCTTAGTTTGGGTTAAACAAATAATTTTGCTTGGTTGGAACAGCAGCTACGCAAATTATGTCTAGTGGTGTTTTCTCGTTATGGCTGGGAGTAACATCCCGTGGTAACTAGGATTTACACAAGATTCAGTCTGGATCCAGAACACCTGATAAGAGATGATGCAACCCCTCAGAGGAACTCAGATGATGCCAACCAGGAAACAACATACAGAACTACCACATAACTTATGCTATAAGTTGTTGCATCATAACTAATTGTCGTTACATATTGTTCATAGTCTGTTTTATAGCGTCTTATATTGATTTTTCAGTTATGCTGGGTTAGTCTGGGTCAGGAGGAAGAAACCCTGGTCCCGACTGAGCCATAGGTTCCCAAAGGTTTTTTCTCCATTCCGGTCAACGAGGAGTTTTGGTTCCTGCCGCGGTCGCATTGGCTTGCTTAGTTGGGGACCCTTCACTTTCCAGCGTTTCGTTGACCTGATTGCAAAAGATAGTATTTAGAACGAAGCTAGATGATGAGCGTCATTTCCAAATGGAAAAATTCAATGATGAACTGTCTAACTGAAAAATGAGTGTTTACTATTAACATTATGCATAATTGACACTATTTACCTAATTAATGCTGTTCAGTTGCTTTAACACAATCTGTATTGTTAAAAGCGCTATATAAATAAAGGTGACTTGACTTGACTTGACTTGACTATTAATAATCTGTGTCATCTCTGGTCCTGTAGTTATGCTGTAGGATCAGCGTCAGGTCTGAACATCAGCATGTGTTTGAGCTCATGTTTTTTTTTTTGAACAATGGAAAGATTATTTATTCAGCTCTGAGATTTATACACCATCTGAATCTCAAAAAATTGACCCTTATGATGGTTTTGTGCTCCAGGGTCACATGTATGTAATGTATTTTTAGTTGGTAAACAGGCGTCAATAATATTAATAAAATATTTTTCTACATTTGATGGAGATCTTTTAATTATGTCCCAGTGTTTGTGGCAGTGTGTCACAGTTGTAAACATCTAAAGAAATCATTAGATTTCAAAGTAAAGCTAAGTTGAGTGTGTTTCTCGTGTGTTTTCCAGCCGGATCTCGTGGGTTGGCAGCTCAATCTGCAGATGGCTTCGTCGGCTCGCATTTGTTACCCGTCATCAATATGGGGCTCGGACGAGGACGACGCCGGGTACAAATTGCACACGCTATCAGCTTTTAAGATAAACAACACACACACACACAACCACACCCACCCACACATCACACAACACACACACACACACACACACACACAACACACACAACACAAACACACACACAAACAACCAACACAGAGGGAGAGCCTAGTGAATTCCAGTGGTTTTGTGTGAACGGAGAGAACGGAGATTCGTTCCTCCGGAGCTAGAAGGTGGTGCTGTGGCGCATGTAGTGTGTGGTGATGACGATGAGCGCCTTCGCTTTCTCCTTTTGTGTGTGCTTCCGGGGTGAGACAGAGAGAGAGAGATGTGCTCCTTGTGTGTGTGTGTGTGTGTGAGAGAGAGAGAGAGTGTGTGTCGGAGTAGCCGAGAGAGAGAGGAGTGCGTGGTTGTGTGTGTGTGTGTGTGTGTGGGTTGTGTGTGTGTGTGTGTGTTTGTTTGTTTGTGTGTGTGTGAGTGAGTGTGAGTGATTGAGTGGGTGTGTGTGTGTGTGAGAGTGTGTGATGTGTGTGTGAGTGTGTGTGTGTGTCCGTGTGTGTGTGTGTGTTTGTGTGTGTTTGTGTTGTGTGTGTGTGTGTGTATGTGGTGTGTGTGGGTGTGTGTGTGTGAGAGAAAGAGAGAGAGTGTGTGTGTTTGTGTGTGTGTGAGTGTGAGAGTGTGTTTATGTGTATGTGGTGTGTGTGTGTGTGTATGTGGTGTGTGTGAGAGAGATTGTGTGTGAGAGAGAGAGAGAGAGAGTGTGTGTGTGAGTGTGTGCGTGTGCATGTAGTTGGTGGTGTGTGGATGGTCCGAGCCGAGACGGAGAGGAGAGAGTGGCCCCTTCTGTGTGTGTGAGTGTGGTGTGTGTGTGTGGGTGGTGTGTGAGTGTGTGTGACTGTCGCGCAGGGGCACGAAGAGGGAAGCGAAGAGCAAGAAGGAAGAAAGAGGGAGTCCAGGGGAGAAGGAAGCGAAGGGCGGTTGTGGAGTTTGGTGTGTGAGTTTGTGTGTTCTTTCAAACGAGATCAGAGGTCTCAACTGCAACTCAATCCCTCCGGCTAGCGAGTCAAGGCTTTCGAAGCGAGAGTAGTTGAGCTCCTGCTGAGTGAACGAGGATGGAGGTCAGACTCCGTCGGAACGCAAGCGTTGAACGTAAGACGGTCTTCAGCAAGCTAACGACTGCAAAGAGGTGCCCCCAGCGGAACACCAACCGCACACAGCGCACACAGCGCGACTAGGCACATATAAGTGCGAGTCAGCTCTGCGAAACTAGATAGCAGCGCGGAGCTCATTGCCGTAGTCATAAAATATTCAACAAATCAAATTTTAATAATATAAATAGCACAATAAAAAAAAAACAACAGTAGTCGCTGCTGTCACTAAAACGGACACCAAAAGCATGTGTACATTATATAGGCCACAATGCAATGAAAGGAGGAGACAACAAAACATTAATACCTGTGTCCCTGCAGCACAAAAGCAGAGTTGAGTCGCTGGGGGATATTTGTAGCAATAGCCAACAATACATTGTATGGGTAAAAAAATATAGATTTCTCTTTTATGCCAAAAAATCATTAGAATATTAAGTAAAGATCATGCTCCATGAAGATATTTAGTAAATGTCCTACCGTAACTATATCAGAAACTTAATGTGTGATTAGTAATATGCATGGCTAAGAACTTCATTTGAACAACTTTAAAGATGATTTTCGCAATATTTAGATTTTTTTGCACCCTCAGATTCCAGATTTTCAATTATTGTTCTATCCTAACAAACCATACATCAATGGAAAGCTGTTTATTCAGCTTTTCAAAAATCTACTGTGGGTCTACGGTCACAGATGATTCAACCTTAGACTCTAGAAAATAATTACGCAATTAACGTTAATAGATTATTCTACGGTTTTGCACTAAAGATATGTCTCTGGTTAAATAATATGATGCATTATAAAGGTCCTCATAACTGTAAAAGCTGTAGTACACGTCATAACCTGAATATAAGATGCACATGATGCATTAAAAAAAAAAAAAAAAAGCGTTGATAGGTGGAAATCTTCTTTTCCTCTTTGCAAGTCGATGGTCTGGATAAAAAGCATCGCGCTAAGTGATCAAGATATAGAACCAAGACCGATACTACAAGCGGACAGTTAAAAAGCATGGCAACTAAGGGAGAAAAAGACAGCAGGAAGAACGTGTTTCTCAGTGTGGCACTGAGCTGAGATAATCATGTGATTCTGTGGTGTTTGTCTCTGTATATCGGGCTCTGTCTGGGTTTGTTTGCCGTGATGAACGCTTGTATTAATGCAGTGCAGTGAAAAGCATGAAGAACCGTCGTGTTTCCCGTCTGTCCCTCATCACATCACAGCTCCTCTGAAGAGACGGAGGTTCACTCCTGTGAGTCTGTGCTTTATTCTGTGTTCTCAAAGCTCCATCGAAGCAGCAGGCATTTCTCCTTTGTTTTTCTGGGTTGGGTCACAGAGGAGCGGAAACTCTTTGTTGAATCCTCGCTCGTTCTGCAGCGACCTCGTTCTCCGTCAGCATAATTAAACATCTCGCTGAACACTCGCATCCGCACAGAAACTCTCCAACCCCGATCTCAAGTTCTTCACGCTCCTGTCTAACACTGTGTGTTCTTCATCGCAGTATTTCTGGGATGTTTTCGTTAATGTAATTAGACAATATTTAGCTGAGTGTGGTTTCGGCCCGTTCTGGACTCATGACTCAAAGCTTTTCATATTCTGTGCCAGAAATCAGCTTTTCCATTAAAGGCCGACATTTGCCCTCTTAAACTGATCTCCAGGGCATTTTATCTTTATAAGGCCAGTGTTTTCTAACCCTGTTAGATATATGCATCATCTTTTATCTCACATTCTTACATTTAATCAATAAATTCAATTAGAATAAGACGACACTGTAGGCTGTTACCAATCAAATGAAATCAGTGTCAGTAAAATCCAGTTTTGCACTGCAGAAGAAGCGTTTAGATGAAGTTACACTGTAACTACAATTGCATAAATAATGCAAAATTAGATTAATGCTCCTAAAATAATATTTAAATTACTAAAGTAAATGTTTTTCTAAATGACACTTTAAATATGAAACTAAAAGACTAAATGTGACCCTGGACCACAAAACCAGTCATAAGGGTCAATTTTCTGAAATTGAGATTTATACGGCTAAAAAGCTCCACTGGAGTTGTGTTTTGTTAGGATAGGACAATATTTGGAAATCTGGAATCTGAGGGTGAAAAAAATCTAAATACTGAGGAAAATCGCCTTTAATGTTGTCCAAATTAATTTCTTAGCAATGAATATTACTAATAAAAATTTAAGTTTTGATATATTTACGTTAGGAGATTTACTAAATATCTTCATGGCACATGATCTTTACTTAAAATTCTAATGATTTTTGGCATAAAAGAAAAAAATCGATAATTTTGACCCATACAATGTATTTGTTGGCTATTTCTACAAATATACCTCCCAGCGACTTAACATGATTGTGCTGCGAAGGGAACACAAGGAAACGAGACTAAATAGTCTTAAAGGGGCAATAGGATGCCCATTTTCCACAAGTTATGATTCTTTAGGGTCTTAATGAAAATTATGTAATATAGTTTGGTTAAAATTTCTTAATGGTAGTGTAAAAAACACCCTTTTTAACCTGTCAAAAACAGCTTTTTTCAGATAAAGTCGTTTTTGTAGCATTTTCCTTTAAATTTTAATGAGCTCTGCTGACCCCGCCTCTTTCTTCCGAGCTGCTCTCAGAGAGACTGGTTACTTTAGCCGCATTCATCGTGAAAACTTGCTAATTAGCACATTATTAGGAAAGGCGATTTGCAAAGAGTCATTAAAAAAAAAACCTTAGACTCACTTCTTCTGTAGATGAGGCTGGATCACGAATTATTCGCGCCAAACATAGACGCATTTATGTAGATCGGGGGGCGCATTCCTTTCAGAAACAAATGTAATCCACTGCGTGTTCAGCGGCTCAGATGTCAGGAGTAAATGCCGAATGCTATGTTCATTATTACATCCAACAACCGAACACCTCAATCGCTCAGGAGTCATTCTTGTCTACATCTGCTCAGGCGGTGAAACAATGGCGGACTGATGACAGTCACTCAGGGCGGAGCTAAGGTAAAACGCTACTGTCAATCAAACTATCGTGGGAGGGGCCTGTTTTTGTGACGTCACACAGACAGGCATCTGAGATCAGCTCGATTTGAGAAAGGGGAAACATTTAACCAGATTAAAAAAAAAAACTCTTGGTGGATTTTTATCATTATAGGGTGGTTGTGTACACACACTGCCAACACACATTTCAATTCAAACAACTTGTAAAAGAGCATGTAGCATCCTATGACCCCTTTAATTAATGAGTGTCGTTTACGCAAATGATTCATTAAAATGGTTGATTCATTCAGCAACAAGGGAACTGACTCTCTTCAATGAATCATTGATTTGTGCAAAAAAGTGGATTCACTTACTAAGTAATGTTTTGTTTGGAACTATTTTTGTTTTGCTAAATAGAGCAAAAATGACAATACTGACAGTATCACATCTGTGATCGCGCTGATATTCTAAACAGCATGTGATATTGATTATATAGTGTAGAAATGTAAGACAAACTCATACAGGGGCATTTTCAGGCCATTCTAACTGCATTCTACTAGGACAGTGTGAATGATCAAAATGTGTTTTGGTTTTGATTTTTGTAAAGTGAGTGACATAATGTCAGCTGCTGCATCGTTAAAACAACAATTGTGTCATTATTGCAGGCGATGCTCCTGCTTGCAGAGGATCGGCGGGGCCCCTGGGGGCCCATGGCATTGTGTGCCGCTTTATCCCTCTGTTTACCGCGGTAGAGAGCAGCAGAGCATGATGTCACATCTTTGTCTGTCTTTTGAGAGGTCGGGATGGAGTTCAGTGCGGGGCCGCATTCCTGCGCAAATCAGACCTCTGTGTGTGTGTGTGTGTTGTGTGTGTGTGTGTGTGTGTGTGTTGCGTGTGTGTGTGTGTGCGTGCGTGCGTGCGAGCGAGTGATGATTGATGGTGGTTGTGTGTGTGTGTGAGTGTGTGTGTGTGTGTGTGCATTGTGCATGGGCGGGTTGCTGTGTGTGGCGTGGCGTGTGCGTGTGTGTAGAGTTTGTGTGTGGTGTTTTGTGTGAGTGAGTGGCCGCGTTTTTGTGACAAATGAGGACAAAAATGTGTATAATGACATGGGTATGACATAGGTATTACAAGGATAAGGTGACTTTTCAGGACATTACCCCATGTCCCCACTTTTCAAAACGCTTATAAATCACACAGAATGGAGTGTACTGAAAATCTGAAATAGCAGAAAGTCTCCTGTGAGGGGTAGGTTTATGGGTAGGGTTGGTGTAGGGCAATATAAAATACAGTTTGTACAGTAATAGAAAACCATTACCCTTTTTGTTTTGGGGGGGGGGGGGGGAATGTCCCCACCTTTCACAAAAACAAACCTGTGTGTGTGTGTGTGTGTGTGTGTGTGTGTGTGTGTGTGTGGGTGTGTGTGTGTGTGTGTGGTCCATCTTAATGTTGGTCGACCGCGTTTGATTTGTGTAACGTGTGAATGTATTAAACAGCAGTGAACACTCTTCTGAAAGATGGGAACACACACACACACCACCACACACACACGGATGAGCAGGCGGTGGTTCAGTGTGTTTGAGCGCTTGTGTCGGTTACCACTGATTCGAGAAACTGTAAAGAGCTGAGCGCTGTGTGTGAGTGTGTGTGTATCAGAATGGACAAGTCCTCTCATGTCCACATGCCGGAGGCGTCTTGAGGAGCGTCTAGGTGACCGTCTGTAGGAGACTGTGAGACTCTCTGTGTCTCTCTCGTTTTGTTACAGTAATTCTAGTGTGTTGCTCTTTAATTACGGCACCGTCTTGTTTGTAGTCAGCTCTTATAAAGAGCCGTTCACACAGAACACATTTTTGCATTCCATTGCGCTACTTTTGCCGTGTTTTTCTATGTAAATGTGATTGAAGGATGTGTTTGATGCTCGCATCTTTTGCAGAATCGTGCGCATGAAACGCTGTTCTAGAAATGCATCGGTCAAGTTGAAAGAAGTTCTAGAAGCTTGTGTTTTTTTCCGAGAGAGCTGAACTGGATGATGACATCATCATCAATGAATTGACTTTAGCTGGAAAAATGACTCTTTGCATTATTGAGAAAGTGTTTTTCTGTTGACACCGTAAAGCTGCTTGGGCACGATCAGTATTGTATAAAGCACTATATAAATAAAGGTGGCTTGACTTGACTTTCTCCATTGCACTGCCCACAAAACCAATTCTGTGTTCGCTTGTATTGTATATAATGCAACATTTTATCCCTGAAATCCACTTATAATGCTACAGAAGTTTTTTGTCATGTTTTGGGGTGTTTTCAGAGCTGGAACCTGCTGTTCGATCCCTTAGTTCAGTTCATTCAGATATATATTCATCGCACAAAACTATCAGTCCGAGATGGGCTAAAATGTACTCAGGAGTGATTTGGTTGTGGTCAGAAAGCAATCCGACCCAACGGATCGATGAACCAAACTCTATCATAATTCATAATGGGAAATGCAGTATTTAAAGAGATAGTTCATCCAAAAATAAAACCCTCAAGTCGTTCCAAACCTGTAGGATTTTCTTTGTTCTGCTGAACACACAAAAAGATATTTTGAAGAATGTGGATAACCAAACAGTTTCTGATTTCCATTGACGTAAATAGTGTATTTTCTATACTATGGAAGTCAATGGGGACAAACAACTTTTTTTGGGTGAACTATAACTTTAATGAGCTTCAGTGTCTGTCAGTTAACACAGTTATAAACCAGCACATCTTGCTAATTGAGAATTCTGTCGTGATGAAACACTGTAATGATTTGAGTTCCTGTTGGAGGAAGCAGCATTCGTGTGTCACTCTTCAGCATTGCATCCTGGGAAAAGGATCTTCTCAGTTGAGCTGCTTCGCCTGCGGTGATGCTCTGAGCGGGAGATCCTTCCCAAAATCACATCAGAAATGGAGGCTTTGCACTTCTCGTCTCTGGCCCGGAACAGAGTTTTGATGAAGAGGGGTTATGCTGTTGTTGCTCTGTTCTAACCATCAGTCATTATAATCCAGATCACAGTCTGTAACCGCAACAAAACCATTCCTTGCAGGTTTCATCTGCAGACTTTGAATAGCTGCTGTGTGAATGTGGGATAAACCGAGTTTAACTCGTACCGAAGGCCTTAAAAGATGAAGATTCCTGCTGTTTATTCCTTTCTGTGTTGCTTTTCATCATCAGCTTTCAGGCAAATGTGCTTCTCTCATCAGCGGCGCCCGCTGAGCTCCATCAATTATTAAAGCGCATCTGAATCTTTCTGGAGCTGTTTACCTGTTTGTGCAGCCAGAAACGTGTGTCTTATATAATTCAACCCATCAGGGATGTTCGGCAGTCTGTGGATCTATTCTTAGCTCTCTGAGCTCCATAAATTAATCTTCAATGTGATGTTCAGTGCTGATATCAGTCCTGTACTTCATCTGGAGGATGGAGAATATCTGCCCATGATCACACGTTAACCCTGGAAAGCCTGACATGAGAAATAATAAATAATGGAACAGTTTAGACAAAACACAAAACTTTGCATATGTGTTAATGTATTTGATCCATCAGGCTTTTATGGTTCTGATACATTGAGAATATGGAGGAAAAAGCAGCTCAATTTTATTCAGAGACTCAAACTGAGCAACAATATAAATTTGAAATTCTGATTTAAGATATTAAGTCTTGTTTTCAAAATTGTATTAGTTTTTGTTTAAAACAAGCAGAAATATCTGCCAATGGTGCAAGAAAAATCAACTTGTTTAGCCTTTGAATTAAGATTATTTTTCTTACGCCATTGGCAGATATTTTGTTTTTTACGGAAAAACAAAAAAGTTTGATAATTTTTTTTTTGAAAACAAGACTTAATATCTTAAATCATTTACTTGTACAGTAAATTAATCTTGATTCAAGAATGTTTAGATATTTATACTAGAACACAAGACACAAACACTAAGTAAGAAAATCATTTTTTGCAGTGTATAGCTGATACTGACATACAATGATATAGATATCAGCCGTGGCTCTATATCTCCAGATGAGAGTGAAATGCTCCAAACATATAATGCAGTGATTGAGAGCTGAAGAAATAAAGGCTCCTCAGAAGATGTGAGATGTTCTGGAGGCTTGTGAAGATCATTCCTCCGCTGAGGAACAGTGAAAGTAAAGCTTCTGGAAACAAACGCTCCTCAAAAGATCCTGAGATCCTGAGGATCAGATTTGAGACTCTAAAACATGATTGATGGAGAATCAAGTAAAGCTGAGCTGCTTCAGTGCAGTAAGTGTTCATCTGGAGATATTACTGCACTTATTCTGACGCTTTACATACGTAACATACTCTTGTACAATTACACTAAAAGAGCTTTGATAACGAAGTAGCTAAAAACTAAAAATGAAACAATCTCAATTCACGTTTTGATAAAGCGTCTGGTCATGTTCTCAGACTTCAGCTGGAGTTTGCTGTGAATCCTGTTGCTGGTTTTCTAGCAGACTGGAATGAACTGGTGTCATGAGCGAGCCGTGTGTTTAGACGAAGCGTGTCGCGTGACGTTCTTTCTGGATGATTCACGCTCACCTTCGGCCAGAAATCTGTGCCAGAAACTCATCTGAACATCAGACAGTAAACAGCATCGTGTGTGTTTCCTCCTGAGGACGCTCTCATTACTGTCTCACTCACGTTAGATGTAGGCCAGAGGAGAAACAGACGAGCTTTATTAGAGCCAGCGCTTCGTCAGCCGCTCGTATGCTAATGACAGACGTGTGTTTTAATGAGGCCACGGCTCTGCATTATGGGAATCATCTGAAGTTTGGCTAACGAGTCCTGTTATCCTGTGAGTCAGTAAACTATTTTAACCCTCTGGTGCTGCTCACTTCGATGTTTTTTTCTCTCAATTAAATGAATGTACTATATTTTAGTTCAGTAGTGGTTTTTATTTAATATTTTGTATTTTTAGGGGATTTTATGGTACTAAAATATATTTATGGAATAGTTGTGATCCATTTATTACCTGTTAACCAAGTTTTGAGCATTGCCCTAAAAATGAAATATCCATCTTAAACTGTCATAAATCTTATGTTTGGTCTGTTTTTAAAGAAGACATCTGGCAGATTATTGCTGAAGTGAAAAAAGTAAAAAAGTTAATATATATTATTATGAAAAATATGCATTTTCCAAAACATGTTTTATACTCTGAAACTGCACAAAAGCTCTAAATCAAAACAAATTGTGTTCCAAATTTGAGGTTGATATCACAAAAAATGAGCTTTCAGTCAGATTTAGTTTGGTCGCAGTACTGTTTCCACTAGATGAAATTTGCTTTCTATTTGTTTCCAATGCATTATTTTTTGACAATTTTGACCCTTTTTGAAGGAACATTCAACCTTTTTGAATCATGTGCATGATTTTTGTGTGTGTGTGTGTGTGCGTGTGTTCACACAGTAAGTGCCTAAACCTTTTTAAAGTTTTGTGCAATTCCGATGATTAAAAAATCTAAAAAAGTAAAATTTTTCATTTAAAAATGACCAACGAGCACCAGAGGGTTAATTTAGTGTTGAAGTATGTGAAACACTGCTGTTAGATACTCAATATGCTAAGAGCATTGAATGGCAATTCAGTTTGTGAATTATAGAAATACCACATTTGGCAAACATGCTTAAATACAAAATCGAGTAGTTTGTGCAGTTCTTCTGTAAATCACATAAATATTAACCCATGTCAGTTGTGCTTTTCTCCAGATGTTTTTCTCTTGGTTTGACGTGAACGTGATGAAACTGAGCATGTGCGGCCGGATCGTTTCCCATTAAATGAGAAGCAGACGGTCACGGGTCGAGCTGTGATGTGGCGAGACTCGAGTCATGAACGAGTCACTCTAAAAAGAGTCGCATGAAGATCTGTGTTTTAATGAGACGACCACAATGCATCTGTGCTTCGACTGAACTTTGATGGGAGCGCTGGTGTTTGAGCCTTAATTTCTCTGAGAAACGTTATTTAGCACAAAAGAGTTGTGTCTCGGCCTCATGGTCTTCAGAAGGAGATTTGAGTCTGAAAATGAAGCTGATTTCAAGGGTTTTGTCTCACCATTGTGGTTTTTCACCATTTTAATCACCATTTTCATTGCCTTTTTTCAAATCAGGGATATTATAGTTAACTAAAACCATAAAAAAACATTTTTGTTTCTTGAAATAAACCTTAAGTGAAATAAAATAAAATAAACTTTTAGCTAGTTGCCAAAGCAACATTTCTCATTTTCATTTAGTTTTATTATTTTACATACTTTTTTTTTCAAGTCAAGTCAAGTCACCATTATTTATATAGGCTTAGTGCTTTTTACAATGCAGATTGTGTCAAAGCAGCGTTACAGTATTAAACAGAGAAATAGGTGTGAGGTCTCCTCTTGCCAGACGAGACCAGCAGTTTTCAGTTGTAATTAGGAGAATATTTCAATATTTAATGTTGTTGATTTTTGGCAAATGCAGGTAATTTACCAAAGAAATATGATGATTTTTAACAGTTATGACTGTTATAGCGCCACCTGTGGTCCGATCTCCATAAAACATTGCATGTTTGTTTAGAATCACCTGTTGCATGTGCTCACCTAGTTTCATGAAGTTTTGAGGTTTTGTTTAGGATTTATAGGCGTTTGGGTATAATTGGCCATGTCCCTTTTAAAAGTGACCCTTTTGTAGCTTACCAAAGTGTAAAATTCAATATTATTTTTGATAATTATAGATCTAGAGGGTCCAGAGAATTGTACTGCAGTGGTTTTGTTGAGACTGAGCGAAAAAACCTAGGACTAGTTTGCAAAAGTAGCTTTTTTACATAATCTTGAATATTTAATGAACAGTTTGATTGACAGCATTGATCCCAGTTTAGAATGAGGAGATCTATCATATTATATGATGACCTAGTGTATGTGTGAATATATGAACTTTTTTTTTTTTATTTTAGAAGTAAAGTCGTTTTCAATTGAAAATGTTTTTTTTTTTAAAAGTCTTTTTGTACTGTTTTATAGCAACACCTATGGTCCGATCTCGATGAAACTTTGCATGCTTTTTAAGAGTCATCTGACACATGTTTTCACCAAGTTTCGTAAAGTTTTGAGTTTTCGTTTAGGTTTTATAGGCTTTTGGGTATATTTGGCCATGCCCCTTTTCTAAATGACCCTGTTATAGGTAATCAAAGGACATAATTCAACATTTTTTTGATAATTATTGATCTAGAGAGTCCAGAGAATTGCGTTGCAGTGGTTTGATCGAGATTGAGCAAAAAACCTAGGACTAGTTCGTAAAAGTAGGTTTTTAACGTAATTGAGAATATTTAATGAACGATTTGGTTGACAGCAGTGGTTCTTGAGGCAAAGTTGCACATTCTGAGGGGATCTGTCAAATTATATACATTTTGACTGGATGTGTGAAATATCGTGCAATATACAATCATTTATACACTTGAAAAATGCAATATCGCCCCCATTGGCCGATTTCTTTCAAAATTCTTTCAGACCTTTAGGGCCATGGGTCGAACATGCCTACCGAGTTTCGTTCTGATCGGCCTTCGTTAACCTTGTCTAATAGGTGCTCAAACTTCATTGGCCAATGGCGGCCATGTTTTTTGAGAAACGCAAATGTCCTCATAGACACTTGTGGCACTTTGGACAAAGACACTGCATACCAATTTTCAGGTCAATTGGACTAACTCTTGCGTAGTTATAGCTGTTTTTATGTTTCCCCATCTTATAGTGCCACCAAGTTGCAGAGCTGGACAATTTTTTTATTTGACCAAAGATTGAGCTCTTACACATGTGTACCGAGTTTCGTGACACAAGGATTCTGACAAACGGTCTAGGAGTTATGAGCCCCCTATAGGCCGATTGGGCCAAGTCTTTGGATCTGAGTGGCAGTCAATACTACTAACTTCTGACAAAGTTTCAGCTTTCTAGTTCTTACGGTTTGATCTCCACGATCAGTTTTAGGGAATAATAATAATAATAATAAAAATCCCTACAATTACAATAGGGTTTCAGGGTTACAATAGGGTTTCACGTCACATAGTGACGTGCTTGAACCCCTAAATATAATGACTCGTTCACTAGTAGGGTTGCAAAAAGGTGGAAAATTTCCAGAAGACTTTCTGAAATTTTTGTAAAGTTTCCGGAAATTTGACCAGAACCGTTTCGCCCCATTGCAATCCTATTCACTGTGAACACGAATGAAGACGTCAAACACAGCTGGTTTTGATTGCTTGTTTTCTGCACTGTTGCACAAATAATAAGCATTCTGAATAGCAATTATTTATGGAATCATCAGAACTAGACTCATATGAATGAAAGGTGAACTGGTTTCGGACGTCTGGTCATATTTCTGCAGTTTTCCCAGCAGTGTCTGGAGGACCAGAGTTTTGATGTGTTTCTGGAGGAGGAGAGGCCTCCCATCCGTCTGTCAAGGTGAAGCCTCTGAGCGAGCGCGGGACAATCGCGGCGTTCTCTACTGTACAGCGGCGCAGTGGGACGAGCGTGTGAAAATCCACTTTGGCCCCGTTCCATTCATCCCGCTTTAGGGACATAAGAACCTCAATAGAACAATGAGGCTTTTTCCCCTCGACGGCTCGCAAACAAAACAGCTGCGTGAATCCAGGCCACTCTGACAGTCACGTCAACCTGACGCTCTGTGCTCTTATTGAACCAAAACAGAGGATGTGGCTTATTCTAATACAGGAAGCGCGGTCTGTCCGGCTCACCGCATCTTTACCAAACAAATGAGAGAGAGACGAGAGCCTTTCCCTTAGTTTAAAATAGAAACTTGAATTTTCTGTAAAGCTACTTTGCAACGATTTGTATCGTGAAAAGCGCTATACAAATAAACATGAATAGAATTAAATTGTTCCAGTTTCTCACTTGAATGGCATTTGGATCCGTTTGAATGGAGTGGAGGAGTTTGAATCATTTGATTCAGTGATTCAGTGAGTCAATTCTGCACTCGACTCTCTCCTCGTTCAGTCATATTTGATAGAGTCGCTTGAGTTTCTTCAGCTTTACTGTGTCTGTCTGGAGTCTTTCAGTGTCCGTGTTCTTCCATTTTTTCAATGTGAATTTGGCCATTTGAGCGACACTACTGTAGGCTAATATTTCCAGCTGGAGATGCTGTTTCTCTCACTGACGCATTCTTATGTGTTTTTGTATTTTTATGTGTTGTTTGTGTCTAAATGCTGCAACCAAATTGCGTTCGGGAAATGAAATTGGGTCATTCTATTGCAAAAGACTCCTGGCTTTGATTTTGATCTTTTTATGTTTAGTGAAAGAAATGCTTGAATGAAGAAAACAATCCAAAATATTAAATGTCATGATGAATATTTGCGGAGTAGTGCCACTGAAAATGTGCACACTTTACTCCTGGAGCTGCATTGAGATCCCAGTATCTCTGTAATTTAATCATACAGGTCCTGAAAAATGGAAATATCAAAAGATAAGTTTGTTGAGAATTAAAATCTAAAAGGATATGAAGATATCTTTAATACTTCTTGAGTTACAACCATGCAAACTATGGAAAAACAAACACGAAAAGTGCTAATTTCCAATTTTTGAACGGTCACCATTGGCAAATAATGCAACACAGATGACTAAAGTCAACAGATTTCACTAATAGAGCTAACAATCTCTGTGTGAAAATAATATAATGATGCTGCCATCTTTCTGAAGTCATTTTATCCTCCTGTAATTTGGCTCTGAATCTCAGGTGATCATTGTCATTTTGACCCCCCTCTACAAAACAGTGCATTGCTCAGTAAATATTCATCCATGACATTTAATATTTTGGCTTTCTTAACCATTTATGTTTGTCTTTCTTCTAAAAAAAATCTGAAGTTTGAGCTGGGGAAGTTTCTGAAATGTGGTTGTTTTTACAGGGAATGACACAACAATCAGATGAGCCGTTTGCTCGCATTTTTCATCTTAATCTGCCATATGCTGAACATTTCTTTATAAAGAGCTTTAGAGCTAAAAATACTCAGCGAGGCTTTATAGATGCGCTGCTGCTTCTCAGCTGTTGTACGTTTGTGTTGAACGCCCGATCTGGTCTGGAGAGATCTGTTGTGATGCAACTTTAGCTCTGTTTGTGAGTTTTTTACCGTATTTTACCGTGTTGTTTGGAGTTTTTTCTTTGGTGGTTTGTTTTACTGAGTGTCTAGTGATTGTGTTTTATTGTTTTTTATGCATGCAGTTGGTTTAGTTTGTGTGAAGTGCTTTTCTGTGTCCATCTCTGAATCAGCAGCAGCCATTAATGTTTAATTTCAAAACACTTTTGTTTGCTGTGTGTGTGTGTGTGTCATCATGTGTGAGTGTGAGTGTGTGTGTGTGTGTGTGTGTGTGTGTGTGTGTGTGATATTGTGTGTGTGAGTGTGAGTGAGAGTGTGAGTGTGAGGTGTGTGTGAGTGTGTTGTGAGTGTGTGTGTGTGTGTGTGTGTGTGAGTGTGTGTGTGTGTGTGTGTGTGTGTGTGCGTGTGTGTGTGTGTGTATGTGTCATCATCACAGTGTTCTTTTAGTGTGTCGGTCCCAGAGCTTGTGATTCAGAGCGTCAGCTCACTGAAAAGCACGCGGGGGAGCCTTAGTGTTAGCTAGAGATACGTCCAATAACACTTACTGACCGGAGGCGGGAATTAACCCTTGATTCCTGACACCAACATTCACTGCCATCCCATGGTATCGAAAACACCCACAACCACACTCACACACACACCACACACATCACACCCACACACACACACAAACACACCACACACAGTGATCATATTTGAACTGTATTTCCCAGCAATCATCAGACTAGCGTTCTTTTTCTGTCAGTGACGGCCGTATTCCACGTGTCATAACATTTAGCCAATCATCCAGCGGGCTCTGCTAAAGATAACGTTTCCCCTTTTACTCTTAATTATGGATGATAATGTTGTGTCTAATTAATGTCCTCTCCGTTAATGCGTTCTGACACGGTCCTGCCCGCAGAGACTCCGGCCTCCTTCAGACATTTCTACAGCGCTTTATACAGTACAGATCGATTCAAAGCAGCTTCACAGAAATAAACAGGAAAATTCATCAAATTATGTATATACAAATGACTTTCAAATGTTAAAGCAGCTCTACAGAAGATAATAGTCATTATTCAGATTCAGTAGTTTGATTCTTAATTCGAAATTTGATTCTTAACCATCAATCAGAAAACAATCATGCCATAACTCAGCTCAATTTGGATTACAGTCACTGTTACAAAATTCATCAATTATAAAACAAATTCAATTCTTTGATTCTTAATTTCGAAATTCTATGAAGCAACTCGACAGAAGACAAAGTGTCAATTTAGCTCAATTCAGATTAAGTTCAGTTAAATAAGTATCAATGTTGTAATGTGAATAAATGATCAAACAAATTCAATTCTTAATTTAAGATTAAATTTCAGCTATAAACAGCTCTACACAAGACAATTGAATCATTATTCAGATCAATTCAGGTCACTAACCGTTGATGTTTTTTCGATGTTTAACTATAAAGCAGATTCAATTCTTCAATTCTTAATTCAGAATTCGATTCTTAACTATAAAGCAACTCTACAGAAAACAATCATGTCATAATTCAGCTGTAAAGCAGCTCCACAGAAGACAAGCGTCATTCAGATCAATTCAGTTCAGTAACTTATCAAGCCTTATCATTATAAAATCATCTATTACTGTTTTATTCTTTTCAATTCTCACTTTAATTTTGCCTATATTGCACCCTCGGCTTGTGCTAGCTTTTGTTCCATGCAGCCCCTGCTATTCATAACACATAAGGTCGAGTCATTTATCAGTTAGTTCAATTCAAATTATGAGTATATAAAACCATTTAAATTCTTGATTTGAAATTCAAAATTTGATTCTAACTATTAAGCACAAGACAATGGCCTGGTTTCACAGACAGGCTTAGACTAAGCCAGGATTAGACCGTAGTTCAATTAGGACATTTAAATCATTTTCATCAACACGCCTTAGAATAAAACATTACTGGTGTGCATCTCGAGACAAAACAAAGGCACTGATATATTTTAAGATCAGTCAGTGCAAGTTTCCTGCAGTTAAAACAGCTCAGATTACACTTTAAAGTTGAGCCTGTCTGTGAAACCAGGGGGAAGTGTTCATAAGTTTAGTCAATCGATTCAGTTCAGT
Source organism: Sinocyclocheilus anophthalmus (assembly GCA_018155175.1). Classification (NCBI taxonomy): domain Eukaryota; kingdom Metazoa; phylum Chordata; class Actinopteri; order Cypriniformes; family Cyprinidae; genus Sinocyclocheilus; species Sinocyclocheilus anophthalmus. The sequence goes on along the minus strand of JADLZN010007395.1, from coordinate 267,079 downwards.
TAAATAATTGTCAAATGTCTCGTGTATGGTGAATCAATTATCAAAACAAGATCAATTCTTAGATTCTTAATATGGCAATGTCAATTCAGCCATAACGCAGTCTACAGGATAGACTTAATCGACCGTAGTCATTATTCACATGGCATATCATTTCACTTCAGTTCTAGTTTGTATTTATCACCGGTTGAGCTCGATAACATCGTTCTTTATGACCCAGAGCCACCCTCAGCTGTTTATTTCTGCATGTGGTCAGTTGCTTCAGTCGACTGTGTTCTCACATTGCGGACAGATAACAGAAGCATGAGCGACACGATGGCCTATGCTGCCTCAAGGGTTTTATTTAGAGTGTGTTGTGATATTTAGGATTATGATCAGGACACTTTCACAAACAGGGTTTTCACCATGTCTGCACTCATAGTGATTCACAGGACAGACAGCAGCTAAAATTGACGACGCCTATTTGCCACCGGGTCCTCTATTTCTCCTGTTTATAGCCAGTGTTTTCGCCAGGACGGTTTGTGGGAGTTCAACCATCCGCCATATGTATGTGGACCTTCTATCACTATTATCCACGGCTCAGACGGGAGTGCCAGCTGATTTCTGATCTTCAGGGCGTGTTCACGCACGCTCTCGGCGTCGGGTGTGTCTTACAGTATGGAGATGTTCAAGACTCAGTGGACTCGCTCCAGCCTGACACAGCTCCGGGTGACGCTGTGCTGTCCTGTGATTTGCTGTGCTTCGAGAAGCTGGACGTGCGCTTGTGTTAGTGTAAGTGTATTTATTGATATGTGCCACGCAGCTCCGTCACAGTTCTCGCCCTTCCTTTTGTAGTGATGTTTCATTAAAGATGCTTTTGCTCTGAAGCTCCAGCGTCTGGATTTATGACTTTGCTGCCTTCTCAGTGTTTCTGCAGGTTTTATGAAGATACCCCCAACGCTAATTGTTCTTTAAGACACACGGGCAAGAACCATCTGTCAAGAATATTGGATCACTACCCTAAAACACATACGTCACCCAATATATGTGATCAGTATTTTCCAACAACTGTGTCCAAAGCATTAACCTAAAAATCCACCATTATTACTCTTTATAAGTCATTTTTATGAAAAAAATTTAAGTCGCAATCTCAAGTTTTACGCTGCTCCCAAATACTAAAATATGCAATCATCGGGTTGTTTTCCAATACAACACTACGTTGAACAATCAATCATGTATTTCAAAAACTAGTTGCTTGTTTTTCAACGATTAATCGCGTTATGGCATCAAAAAAAACGTTTTTAACGCGGGTCTGTCACAGCATAGTGAGCACTAAACTAGCTCTCATTACACACAAGTTACGTTAAACACACACGAGTACAAAACAGTGCGGTTATATGTCTGAGAAGGAAACGATGGCCCGCAAAATAAATCAGGGTTTATTTTAGATCTTGTTGGCACAGTCACACATCCCCAGTACACAACACTTATTGTAAATTGAAATGCTATAATGTCCTCTGTTGTCTCCTCTGAGGCTGGGAGTCTAAACTGTGTTCTGTGCTCGTCTCTGCAGCCAAACACAGAACAGTTAGCATGCTTCGCTCAAACTTTCATCATGGCGTTAAAACTAGTACACCGCTGTCGCTGTGTGATGGTGTCGTGGGTGTAAACTTACAGATTAAGGGGCGGTGATATTATAATGAGATCTTTGCCACGTCACAGAGGGAGAGAAATCAGACGCTGGTTTTCTCAGACGCTTGCAGAAAAAGGCTTCCCAAAACAGAGTGACTGGGTTAATGTTCTTCACGTTTCTTTGGTTGGTAGATGCATCCCCCGTTTGGAGATTCTAGCGAGCTTATTATGCAGTAACACCTGGTATTCCCTATGAAGTCAGATTTTCATGATATGTCACCTTTAAAGCCTTTATTTGTGGACAGGTGAACGCAGACTCCACAGAAGCCCTGTTTTCAGGAGAATCTGTTTGCTGTAAGTGTTAACTGAGTTCAGATCTGCTGCTCGTCGGTCAGTAGGTGCTTCTGTGTCTTGTCTCGAGGTGCACTCGTTCTGTCCGCCGCAGGGAAACGTGTGACGCACAGATCTCTGAACAGATGGCGAGACTCCAGCAGAGACCAGCAGAACACAGAGTTCTGGAGGAGCGAGCCGATCACAGGCCGTCTGGACCCAACACAGAGCTTCATCTCGTGATCCAGCAGATGTGAGAGGAAGCACAGAAACACATTCTTACATTAAACTCCACTAGTCATCGAGTGCGTTAGCACATCGGGTTCCTGGTGCCATCGTACAAAGAAAATAGTTTTTGTCTTCATATTTTTTCATGAAAGTATGATAAAGCAATAACTCCCGTGAAGCCGTGGTTTACAGTGAAACCATGGCTTCACGGGGATTATTGCTTTTATAAAACGGTTATTAATAAAAAAACAGTATTCTTCCACCAAACAATGTAGCTCCTCAGAAACAGTTGTGGTTGCTACAAAGTGGTTGCCGAGCAACACACAGACGTAAACAAAGGTGTGTGTTACTTTGTAGCATCATTCACAACAGCTTTGAACGCGGCTCAGCCAATCAGAGTCACCGGAACTATCTGCCAATGCGGTAAGAAAAATAATCTTAATTCAAAGGCTAAACAAGATTATTTTTCTTGCCCCATTGGCAGAGAGTTCCGGTGCTTGATTCTGATTGGCTGACTCTTAATATTTTAAGTCATTTCACTCGTACAGTAAATGCATCTTGATTCAATAATGTTTAGATATTTATACTAGAACACAAGACACTAACACTAAGCAAGAGAATCATTTTTTTGCAGTGTAAATTATATTTTAATAATATAAAGAAGTTCATTGTGGAGCCATTAATGCAAATGACGAATCTGAATGTTCAAGATTGTAGGCTGTATGGATGTTGATCAGTAAATCGACATTTGAAGTCTTTCTAAAATCTGGCCTGTAGTTAAAGTTGCAATCCAGTCCAATTTATTTGTATAGCGCTTTTCACAGTACACATTGAGAAAAAGTCGGTCTGACACACATCAAAACACATTTCAGATTTAGATATTTATAAAGGGCACAAAATCACCTTCTCATTCCTCGTTCCTCGCTGATGAAATGATCTTCCGTTCTATCCGTGCATCTGAATCCCTGACAGCATTCAAGAAACTTCTCCACTTGCTGTAAAATACATTTTCAATCTTACAGTCCTACATTTAGACTAAATACAAATATGGAAGGAAAAGCCAACTAGAGGTCAAATTTAGATTAATAATAATTTCAAATTGTTTAATTTTTAGATATATTGTAATATTGAACTATTCTTTGAAACATTGCAGAGTATATTTTCTTTGCTGATTTTTCTGCAAATGAGACGTATGCGAGTATATTTTATATATATGGAGAGCAAAATATACACTTTTTTAATTGCTTTTTATAAAAATATATTTATACATATTTTGATAATTGTTTAACTTTTCTCAATAATCGCTCTTTTCCAGTGAATTAAATCACACATTCTCTGAACACAAGCCTGGATATCTCAAGCAGCGCTGCTATTGAAGCATTTATCTCAGCTTTTTTGATATTTTAACAGGAAAACAAGATAAAAAGGACTAATTAAAAACTGATCTGCACTGTAAAAAAAATTTACGGTAAAAAAAACCGGCAGCTGTGGTTGCCAGAATTTTATTGTATAAAATACATTAGCAAAGTTTTAGGTTTTACGGTTTTAACTTAAATTTACAGTTAAATACCGTAATTTCATTAACTGACAAAATACCAACCTATTGAAAACAGAAAATCTGTTTTGTAGCTTTGTAATACACTGATAACCACCAAACGCAGGAGGTGATGAGAGTCACACGATGAACCAAAGCCCATCACAAGCAGCTTTTAGATAATAACATATATAGAAGGAGCACACAAACACTAAACACCATCACGGTGACACACATGAAACTGAAATAATGCAATAAACATTCATTTAACAACATTAAGTGTAACACACAACCCTAATATACAAAACCTGATAAGAAAAACTAAGAATTCTCTTTCCCCCCCTTGCCCCCGCCCCTTTTCCTCTTCCCCCCCTCCCTCCGAAAACACCCTTTGAATTCTGGGAATGTCAATTTACGGCTATTCACTGTAAATTATACAGTCTTGTTTCACTTCCAAAAACGTTATACTACCGTAAAATTAATGTCCAATACAGTTTTTCACCGTATATAGTAAGGGAATTTACCATTAACAATTTAATTTTTTTTAATTTTTACAGTCTTTTACCGTTAAAGTCACTGTAGTTTTTTACAGTGTGGGTCAGTCTATCAGTGAAGTGTCTCCCAATAAACACATCATGTTTGGATGAATCGCAATGAACCTCCGGAGAAAACACGGTTCCTCAAATCCTGAACACATGAACAGATGAGCACTAAATGGATTAAAGCAATAAATCACCCAAGAATCAGGACTGAGTCATTATTTATTCACCCTCATGTCGATCCAGACCATATGCTGTCAGTTTCTGTGGGGAACTCGAGGGTTTTAGGCTGGTTCCGGAGCTTGAGGTCACTGCGAGAGATTTTTAGCAAATGAAGATAGAATGGAGATGTTTGTGAGTTTCTGAACGCCGAAAGGTTTCTGAGTTTGACTCCGAGCTGAAGATTTTTTTATAAAGGCAGATCTTTGAGTTGATGAAACGGTCTTTTTATTTCGAGCATGCTTTTTTTTACTCAGATGGAGAAAATGTGCAGCCGAGGGATTTTCCGCATGGATCCATTGGCACCTGGATTTGGGAAACAGGATTAGCGGGTGTGTAATTATGGCTGCTGTAGGGTGTGTGTGTGTGAAATGCTTCGCTCAGCTTCAAAGATTTCATGAATTCTGCCCTAATTTTAGACGTCGTGGCTGTGCTGAGATATGAAGGAGGATCTTCTGCTGGAGAACTTGCGATCCTTTCATCGCAGCCAGGTGTTCTAACAAAAATGTGTGTTATCACCAACACTGTATTTTTAATACTGTAAGGTTAGGTTTAGGGTTGGGGTAGGTGTGCACGTAAATAAAGCCTCACACCACATTAATATCATACTGGAAGCAAAATCTGATAGGTAGCATTTTTCGGGTCGAATTATGCTACAACCGTTCTAAGGAGCGAGCAAAATATGACAGGGTAGCACCATTGACCATAAAAATACAAGGACGGTTCACTCCTATACTGGGGCTGTGCAAAACAATCGAATGCGATTGTCATGCGCATCTCGTCAGTAAAGCCGCTTCTGTGATTAGAAGTTAATCTCCAGCTCGTGCTTTCAGATGGAGCGGCATTTACTACACAGAGCCGTAGTTCACTGACAAGCTACGCAAAATCGCATTCGATTTTTTGCACAGCCCTATCCTATCTATGAATGGGAGAAACTGCAATGCACAATATAGTGGAATAGTCCCGCCTTCTAAATGAAAGAGCCAATCGCTGATCAGGAAAGTCATTGCGCATGCGCAGTCATAAGCGCGATATAACTGTGCATGTGCAGTCGTAATTGGCTGGTCCAGCCTGAGAAATACGCTTTTAAATGCTATTTGAGCATAAGAAACAACATCCATGGGGCAGTTCATTTCAGAATTTCTTACTGATTTGAAATAGGTAATTTAATCGCGAGTTCAGCGAGCAGTTTTTGAGATTTCAGGATTCCCCCGTTCATTTAGATAGGACTTAAACAATATCAATCTGAGAACAAGAACTGATTTGCAGAGTCTTAACCTGTTAAACTGCCTTACAGGTAATCATGCTCATGAAGAGCAGGCACACAGTTGTCTGGTGCTGACACAGCTGCAGCCAGATTGTCCCGCACATCCTCTCCTGCGCTGGCTTTTGTGTTTTGGGGTTCAGGTGGGTCATCGGCAGGATCCTCCACAACCTCTGGATCAACAATGTCCCCGTTCTGAAAACAGAGGTTGTGGAGCACCGCACAGCATGCAACAACATCTGGCGCAAAGGCAGGACTCACTTCCAGGGCCTTGAAGAAGATGGAGTGCCAGCATGTCTTCAGCATCCCAAAGGCTCTCTCAACAATGTTATGTGCATGAGCATGTTTGGCGTTGAAGCGAGCCTGTACTGGATTCTGTACAGGCTCTCTGAATGGTGTGATGAGGCAGATGCTCACGACGAACTGCTCAACACCCAGGGTACCCACCATCTCCCAGGAGGAGTCATTTTTCAGGCGACCAGTGTAAACGGGGCTGTTCTTCAGCACCCTGGCATCGTGCACAGACCCGGGATATCCAACAAAGATATCGAGGAACTTCCCCTTGTGGTCGGTGATGGCCTGCAGCTGAAAAGAGTGGAACAGCTTCCTGTTACAATAGCTTGGGGCATCACTTGCTGGTGGCTTGATCTGGATGTGGCATCCGTCTATTGCACCAGCTACCATGCGGAAAACTGGAGACTCAGCCAGCTGGGCAAAACCTGCCCCCACTGCCTCAAGGTCATCCGGGGTCGGGAACGTGATCAGCCTCCTCAAAATTCTGATGACTGCACTGCTGATTCTGTGCAGAATGTCATACACCGTGGAGTTTGGGATGTCAAAGCCCAGTGACACCAGCCAGTAGAGAAACGCCAGTAGAGAAACACCAGCACCTCAAAATCTTATTCCTAGCCATGGTCAGAATCTGACTTCAAAACAGCGATGAGGGACATGATGGACTGTCATGAAAGCCGGAGGTTTGGACGGAGGTCAAATCCATCTTCGAAATATAATCAAAGAATTGGCACCCTTCTAGCCAGCTCATCACTTCCTTTTGGCTTTTTTTCTTGTCCCCTGCGCAGTAGGAGTAGGCCTCCAACAGTCATCGTACCATATTGCCCTGTAATTACACTGTCACACCCCCCGTATATTGTGTATTCGATTCCGAGGGGCGGCCCCTTTGCTGAGAGCCAGGTGAATGGAGCAAGGCCGGTGAGGTAAATGCTAATGAGCGACACCGCCGCCACTCACCGGTCGCGCGTCCCAGGAGGAGCTTCAGGAAGGATACAAGAGGGTTACGACAAGTGTGATGAGAAACTGAAGAGGACAGGCCCTGGACTTTATTTTACGGCATCAACGCCCTGGTCACGACTGAAACCCCCTCTACTTTCGCTTCCTTGTGGTTGTTATTTTTTAAAGTTTGACACACTGTGGTCGTCTCCCCCCGCGTTCCCACCTCCTTTTCTTGCCCGTGACTTGAACGTAGTTAAATTGGCGTCCATTGACACTATTCCATGTGCGACGGAAGGCTGGGGACACGCTGCCAGCCAGCATCCTCCCGCTCAGATGTGTGTTGTATATCCCTCGGGGCCCAACCCATGACATCCGAATTGGAGGAGCACAGTCGCTGTTACTTGTGGTTTTTCCTCAAGCATTACGTATGTCCCCCCGCGGTGGGCCTGGAGTGAGTTGCGGGGGGGCGGACGAACTCACTGCGGCCGCCTGTGGCTTTATGCAAGGGACAGGTGCTTTAGTCCGTGCAGGGCAGGTGGAGGAGTCGCCGCCGTTCGCCATAGGCCGGAGGGCCTGCTGCCATCCACCATGATGGGGTAGGAGCAGGAGAACGGGGGACTCCTGCTGGCTGCTCACTGAAACGCGGAGGAGCCGGGCCATCCACTGGGTGGCGAGAGTGTCGTGCCGTCCCACCCGAGGGCGGATAATTCGCGGAAAAGAGCTTACCCAGCTGGGGAGAGCCGAGCAGCGGCAGTGTGTCTGGGACGACGAGAGCACCAGACTGTATTATGTGGTGTGTTGTGGCAGTTGTCCGAGACGGGGCTGCTGCTTACTTTCGTTTTGTGTTGTGTTTTTTTATTAAAGTTTGAATGTTCGGGTTCTGCCTCCTCCTTCCCCATGACTACGAAGTGTTACATATATTTTTTTTTTAGAATATGTATATTATTTATTTATTATGTTTATATTATTTATTATTAGGGATGCACCGACAGGATTTTTTGAGGCCAATACCGATACCGATTTGAACAAACACTTATTGTCTGATTCTGATACTTATTAACTATACCGATAATTTATTTTGAAGCAGGTAATGATGTAAACGTTGGTTAAATTAATTATTAGTTTAACATACATAACATTTTACATGGAAATGTTAATGCTAGTAAAACGCCATATTTGCGTGATCTTGGAAATCTTAGAAAAGTAAATGTTTGTGCCCCCATGACATCACCTCAGATTAATGCCTTGATGATGCACATTCAGTGCTGACGGATCAGGTCTGTGGAACTCTTCATGTCAGTCTGTTATCCGATGCTATAATCCTGTCTGCAAGCACTTTGAGGTCATAAACTTGCTAAAACAATAGCGGGCGAGCACACACCGGGTTCATGTGAATGCGCCTCTTGATGCTCTCTGCAGATGCGACTCGAGGGCAAGAGCAGCGTAAACCAAACGAGAAAAGAGAAAGAATTGAGTGGAGAGCCAAATAGAAAGAGCCAGTGTTTGTGAAGAATGGAGGACGAGCCGTTCGCTCCAAGACACTGGAGACGCCTTCATCCGAACACTGAGATCACTGAAGAGCTTCAAAATGGACACACACACACACAAGCAAACACACACACACACACCCACACACAAACAAACACACACACACTCACACACCACAACCACACACACACACACACACACACACTCACACACCACACACACAGCGCAACAAACACAAACACACACACACTCAACACCACACACACACACACACACAAACAACACTCACACACACACACACACACAACCACAAACACACACACACACACACACATCACACACACACACAACACACACATCTGTCACACACACACACACAACACACACATCACAACACACACACACAAACACTCAACACACACACACACACAAACACATCAGGGTTTGTGTATTGTTTATGTGGACTTTCCATAGGCGTTAATGTTTTTATACTGTACAAACCGTATTTTCTATACCAACCCTACACCTAAACCTACCCCCACAGGAGACTTTCTGCATTTTTAGATTTTCAAAAAAAATTTTTTTCTGAATTATTTATAAGCCTTTTGAAATAAGGGGACACTGAAAATGTCCTCAAATCACCTTCTCGTTGTAATACCTATGTCATACCCATGTTATTATACCAATTTGTGTCCTCATAAACGACATAAAACACAAAAACACACACACACACACACACACACACACATCAACAACCACCACACACACACACTCACCCACACACACACTCTCACACACCCACTCACACACACACACCACACTCACACACACACTCACACACACACACAAAGCTCACACACTCACAATCACACACACGCACACGCAACACACTCACACACACACTCCCACTAACCACACACACACACACTCACACCTCACACAACACACACAACACACTCACACACACACACACATCAGAGGCACTCACTCACTCACTCACGAAACCTCTCCAGATCCTCAGTGTCATGAATGAGCGTCTGACCTCTGACCTTTGTGTCAATGAGGTGAGACTTTTACTGAACTCAAATGTTGAGCGTTACATGAACATACACACAAATGTGACCCTGCAGCACAAAAGCAGTGTTAAGTCGCTGGGGTATATTTGTAGCAATAGCCAACAATACATTGTATGGGTCACAATTATTGATTTTTAGATTTTTTTGCACCCTCAGATTCCAGATTTTCAAATAGTTGTATCTCGGCCAAATATTGTCCTATCCTAACAAACCATACATCAATGGAAAGATTATTTATTCATATTTCAGATGATGTATAAATCTCAATTTCAAAAAATTGACCCTTATGACTGATTTCGTGCTCCAGGGTCACGTATATACACGGCTATATTCATGCATTTCCGATGAGAGCATTAATGCTTTTGAATAGGAACAGTAATATAACTGATCCTGTAAATGTGTTAATTAAGCTCAGTAATTAAGCATAGAGTCGTTAGGCCGCGTCCTCTCATGTTCAATGACGGAATCACTCATTCTGAAGTGCTGCTGTTAACAGGATTCAACGCCGCCGCACTGGAAATAATTTCCTCGGAGACAGAAAATCCATCTGACCTTCAGCTCGGGCTGAACTGAGCACTTAAGAGGAGCGCGGCGTCCTCCAGAGCAGCTGATCCCGAGATCTCTGAGACAAACACACAATCTGATCAATCTGAGCTTCCTAAACCACTGTTTGATCAGCTAATAATAATGTACATTTAAAATAATTCTAAAACAGAAACAATAAAAAATTTAATATTTCTTTGTTTACAGTATGTGCATGACCCTTAACTGAAATAAGAGAAGCGTGAACATGTGTGAATGTGTTGATAAATTATCAAAATATTAGCTTGAAATCTCAGGGCAACTTAAAAAAAAAAGAATTAAAATAAAGCGGTTTAACAAATTTAGGTACATTGTGAGAACATTATTTTAAAATGTCCAGATTTTTTGTTCTGATAAAATGTTATTTAAAGGTTACAAAAATGTTTACTTTTGTATATATTTTCATCCAAAATATAATGTAATTAGAACGTTTATTTTAATATTCGGAGAACTGTAAAATGCCCAGTTTACTTGTTGTGATTATAAAGTTATTTAAAGGTTCCAAAAGTGTTTCTTAATTATTCTCATAATTTTATTTTCACCCAAAATATAACATTATTTGAAGTTATTTTTTAATATTCTAAGAACATTTAAATGTTCAGTTTTCTTGTTGTGATTAGAAGGCTATTTAAAGTACAAACAACATCAAAAGCATGTTCAGGAAATGTTGATCTAAGAATATTTTCTCTCATCTTTGAGAATAGTACATTTCAGTTATGTGGGTTGCATAAACATTACTTTAAGAATGTTATTTAACAGTTATATAACTTTTAAAATGTTGCCTGTTAGCTGGGACAGACTGATAAAACGTTTGAGAACGGCTGGCCTCTGGCAGCAGAGATGAAGCATTCTGGGATAAAACACGGCGGACTCAAAGCGAGCTTTCTTCAGGAGACGAGGTCACGACCTTCAGCAGAAAACTCCCAACAAACTCTGCTGCCTGTCACAGATGATCTGCCTTCTGACACACGACTGAGCTCAGAAACGCGTTCGCACAGGCTCACAGGGTCTCGCTTTGTTGTGGTTGGAACTCATGCTTCTCAAGCAGCTTCACGCTCTTTATGCCCGAGAGTTTTACTAGCCGAGGCAAAGCAGAGCATCTCGTTCTGATCCCGGTGCCAGCCGCTTTATCCCCGCTTACATCCCTCCATCGCCACGGTCCAGGGATTTACTCCACGCCGGAGGTCTGAACATCACATGGTCTGGAAAACTGCTCATTTCAGATGTAAACATGTCTGAATACTTTCACTCGTTCATTTACAGGCCGTTAAACTGAGTCTGGTGCTGATCTTCATCATTACTGTACGGTTGAGTTACAGTCAGAGTCTCATGAAGGTGTGTGATGAACTACTGACACCATCAACACTTTCACTCTTTGACGAGACACGTAACAGATCTCCACACACTTACACAGTTGATTGATTACCTTAATTGCAATATTTTTTTTTGAAAGTGTATCAAATATTGCTGTAGCTCAAATATTAGATTGTGGTGCAAGCAATGGCAAGGTCATTGGTTCGATTCCCAGGGAATGCATTTACTGATGAACTTGAATGCAATGTGAGGCGCTTTGGATAAAAACATCAGCCAAATGCATAATTGTGTCCCTGCAGCACAGAAGCAGTGTTGAGTCGCTGGGGGATATTTGTAGCAATAGCCAACAATACATTGTATGGGTCACAATTATTTTTTTTTTTTAATGCCAAAAATCATTAGGATATTAAGTAAAGATCATGTTCCATGAAGATATTTAGTAAGTTTCCTACCGTAAATATATCAAAACTTAATTTTTGATTAGTAATATGCATTGCTAAGAACTTCATTTGAACAACTTTAAAGATGATTTTCTCAATATTTAGATTTTTTTGCACCCTCAGATTCCAGATTTTCAAATATTGTCCGATCCTAACAAACCACACATCAATGGAAAGCTTATTCAGCTTTCATTCAGTTTTTCAGTTTAGAAAAATAGAATTTTATGACTGTTTTTTTGTGGTCCAGTATCAATGCAGATGTAGATTTTGCAATAATTTGCATACATTACCAGCACATAAATATCTGAAGATTGGATAAAGCCAGGTTCAAAACATTTTGATTTTGTTGACAGTTAAAGGTTTTTCCAAAGGGGATTCTCAAAAGACAGAAAACAAATACATTTTCACCATGTTTTTAGGAGTGAGATGTTGTATAAATCAGTGTGAATGAAATATGAACAAACCTTCAGAATATAGAGAGGAATAAAACTGTAAAGTTTGGTGTTTGTAAGAGAAAAAACTCTTTAAAAGATATGGACTGGATATTGAAATCTACAGACGCAAATAGATAAAGTGCAATGAAATCAACACTTTTGGATGTTTTCTCTCCACTAGTCTGAAACAAACACTTTATGAAAAGCCATAAACAGCAAATCTCAAAAATGACCAGTGCATAAAACACAATGTTGGTGGCCTTGTTTGGACCATGTAATCTAAAATCTGACTTTTATTGCAATGAAAATATGAACAGGGATTGCAGTGAAACATCTCGAGAGTGAAATGTCACGGGTTATGAACGTGATTTACGAGACTCATCCTCTCATCAGAAAGCGCTTGTAGGGTTCAAAAGGAATGTGATTTATTCAGGATCTTCTGTGAGGTTTGACTCCAGGTTTAGTTATCCGCTCGCAGCTGACGTCAATTAAACGGCTGCTTTATTCAACTACACGAGTGAAATGAGTCTGACAGCGGCAGATTACAACATTAGCAGATATCAGATGCTGGAGGTTCAGGATTTCTGACTGTGAATCAGCGGCGTTCGCTCAGATCTGCACCGCAAGCGTAAAGAATCGAGTTTGAGGTTCTGGAGGTCAAAGCCAATGTGTGGATCTCAGCTGATTCGGTCTCTGTTTACAGAACACAAAGCGGGTAGTTAGTAACCAAGAGCAGTGAAGACAAGAGCCTTGAGCAAACAGCATGTTGAGACAGAGGCGCAGAGACATTCTGTCATCACGTCTGAAGACGGGTGTCTGGAAGGGCCACTCGGGGCTCCAGAGCGATTCTTATCGGCGTGTTTATTCACGGTTAGAGATGCCAAACAATCGAGTCTTTGCTGCGGAGGTGCCAAACCCTCATGTGACGACGCTTACCATCTCACGTTTCACAAAAAACACAAGCTCTGTGACAAGAATCTGAAATGTTTTTATTACTTTTTTCCATTTATTAAAGAGGATTTCTTTACAACATACATTTAGCTGTGAATCAGATGTGGGAGAGGGCCGGTGACAAAACCATATCATACAAGAGTACAAACTCCACTTCCAAAGTCTAGAGGCGTCTAGAAAGGCACCAGCACAAGAACCTCGAGCTCCGTTCGCTCCGAGAGCTGGGTGAATTCAATATCTTCAATGCCAAAACTAGAATCCTGGATGTCAAGTTCAATAAAACGTGTGTCAAAATAGTTAAATAACAATCCCTCATTTTACATCACAACCACAGAGCTAGAAAATTATATTAATCGGAATCTGTCACAAACATTGAAAACATGAATCTGTTTCCTAATATTATTGGAGTGCATATCTACACAGGAGCCAGCCTGCATTCACTGCCTAAAAACTGTTTGATCGTGTACATTAGAAAGCTTGTGTGTGTGTGTGTTTGGGAGAAACGTCATATCTGGTTCGTTCCTGTGTTTTTCTCTTATTGCCTCGAAGCAGCCCGATCCACAGATACACAACAAGTCATCTACAAACAGTGTAAAACATCATCTTGACTTTGTGAAAAGTAAAAAAGGACAAAGGAAAACAAAATCAAACATTCTTCCAGCACGACTCCGACGGTTCATTGGCACAATCAGAAATCAAGCACAAAGTCATGTGTGGTTAGCAACGGGAGCAGAGTCGACAACACCTACATTCTTCAATTACGTGTTTTTTTGTTTCTTTTTTATAATCAAACGAGGGAAACAAACGTCATCATAAGAACTACAACAGTTAACAGCTAACAAACGCTTCACTACTCAGGGGTGTAAGGCACACATTTACAGGTGGAAGGAGAAAAACAGGCTTGTTTGGACATGAACGAGAGGAAACCGTACGTCTGAAAGCATCTCAAGTGCGGCGAGAATGGCACTCGGATGGACTTTCTACAGAAAGTCACGAAGATGAGATTGAGGAGCTCCTGTCAACCTGTGGGCTGTAAGCTCTACCCACAAGCCCCTCTGGCACGGCTCGAGAAATATTCCTTCCGTACGGAGGCTTCCAGAGTCGTCTCTGACTTTGCTTAGCAAGAGATAGTGGACAGAAGTACTGGCTCCAGTTTAATGACTTTAAATAGATTAATTCAAACTAAAACGATCATTCCCATCTCAGTCGAGCCTAAATGAGACGCTCTCTCTGCAAAAGCACTTTATTAAAAAATAAATACAACCCGCGATTAGTATTAACAGTCACATGTTATTCAGTCGACGTTTTCAGTAGATGTGTTGAACTCTTGCGCGAAGGCAGAACTCGATTGCTTTGTCCAGGCGGTGGCTTTTCACAGTTTTCCATTGTAAACTCCAGCTTCTATTCCCATCTGTGCGTCCAAGATATCCGTGGCGTCTCTCGTAGCTTCCGCGCCCGTCTCCGGTGTGCTTTTGGCAACAATGCGGCCACCTTCCCAGCTGGAGTTCCTCCTTTTTTCGGGAACAGAGACACGCATCAGCCTGAGCTCGACATGTATTACAAAATGTACAAAACAAAATAAAGAAAAGTGAGTTGCATTTCCTGTACACAGCTGTACAAAGCAGACACACTTTCACGTTCCCCGTCTTTCATCCCGCTGCGCTCGATTATGTGCAGGAGTCTCCGGACTTGGCTTTTGTGGAAAGGGACACCAGATTCGGTTTAGGAGGAACGTCAGGTTTGAGATGCCTGGGGAGAGAGCCGTATGAGCTCAGGCTGGGATGGCGCGACAGACCGAGGATCGGCGGCGGAGAGGTGACGTGCATGGAGTCCACTCGCTGCGGAGCGGGCGGAGGAGGCGTCTCCACACGGAAACTGTGGTTCCTGGACATGTGGGATGAGTTGGACGAGTTGGTGTTGTGCTGTTTCTTGAGGCCCGAGCTCATGGGATAGCCACGGCCGTATACGGACGAATGCACGTCCAACCTCTTGCCCATTTGAGGAACCATGGTTCCCAGAGACGCCTCTCGCTGGGGGACTCTTGGAGGCGCTCTCTCGCCATCCACCAAGCTTGGGCTCTTGAGGGACTTGTACTCCAGCGTGGCGGCCTGGTCAGTGGCGAGCTCTCCGCGGTGCGGTTGCTCTACATACTCATGCTGGTGTTGGGGCAAAGGCAGCACCACCACGCTGGGGATGTGGCCCGGAGACGCCCGCAGAGGCAAATCCGTCGGGATGACCACAGAGCCCATGGAGGGCAAGTCTTTGGTGTAGGCGTTGATCAGGTTCTGGTTGCGCTCCCACTCGCGGCTGCCTCGGCTGGGTTTGCGCCGCGGCTGCATAGGCGTGGATTCGGGCGTGGGCAGAGCGGTCAGATCCAAGTGCTGGTCAGCTTTGATGAGCATCTTTCCGTTGGCCAAGCGGCCGTTGTGCATGAGTGGGGTCAGAATGGCTTCTGTCCGTCCGTCCTTGGCTTGCGTCTCGAAGAGCCCTGTCAGCTTGGTGACGCTGTTCATGGAGCCCCGTCGGGACTGAACCGAGTCCTTATCTTTGCGGCCGGGCAGCTCGAAGTCCCGCCGGCGGTGGTGGTCGCACACGCAGTAGACTACGATGCCGGAGAAGATGGCACCCATGATGAAGGCGAGGATGATGGCGATGGCCAGGAGCGTGATGGGAACCATCTGATCGCGATCTCGGTGAAACGTCTCACGGATCACCCCTGCAAACAGAGTTTCGCAATGTGTTATTTAACGACACAATTCCCAAAGTTCATCTAGAATGCAAAACTAGGGCCGTTCACACAGAATGCATTTTCCCATTTCATTGCACTGCTTTTCCGTCGTTTTATCGATGCAAACACGCACTAGATGGATACGTTTGACCTTTGCATTCACAGGCCATTTTTACAGCACACATCCTTGCTAGGATTTCTATATTGCCTAAAATATCCAGGTTTTGGCTGTTTGCGCTGTGCAGATCGATCGCTGTATGACATCTCCGAGAGCTATAGAGAGGCAGTGGCTCGTATACCTCTTCGCACCGCCTCAGCTGTACTTTGATGTCATACAACAATCGGTCTGCGCAGCGGCGCTTCAAGTCGAACGAACACACCTAACGTGCACATATTTGCATCGCTTTGACTGTTTCTCACGTAATCCCTCCTGCCTTCTCTCGTTGGAGCTCCACGATTGGTCGATTATGTACAATATCCTGCACATTATTGGTCGATCATTACCTTTAGCAAGTATGAAAACAGAGCCAAATGAAGAGTTCAGATGCAAAAGCCTCTAAGTGCCATCTGAAATTTTCTTCTAAAATGAGCATTTGTCTTGGGCTCCAATGTTTATTTTGAGTTATTTCACTTTAATGGCAATGAAAATAACTTATTCACTGGCATTAAAGTGAAATGACTGAACTTACACATATAGGAGCCTGATAAAAATGCTCATTTTGGAAGAATATTTCAAACGGAACTTAGAGGCTTTTGCATCTGAACTCCTCAAATACAGAAATCCTCGCCAGGACACGTCCCGTAAAAATGGCACGCATGGCCACCCTACGTTTGCCGTCTTCTGCAGCATCTTGTGCATGAAACGGCATTCTAAAAACATGCCGCTCAAGTTAAAATAAGTTCAACTGTTTTAAAAACGTGTCTTGAGACCTTGCATTTCCCCCCATTCCACTCATTTTCAAAGCAAAAACGTGTTCTGTGTAAATCGTCCCTTAAGCAGCAATGCGCACGTCGATGCATGCTTAAAACCAGGACTGCTGGATTAATCTGCAATACAGATTCAGATAAAACTACCGTCTTGATATCTAAAGGAGACAAATACCGTGCATTCATTTACACTCATGGATGAAACTGCGAGGTGTCCTGTGAGATCGCTGCACTATTGTATTGAGAAATGCTAAATAATGTTAGCACATCAGCGCAGATGTCTTAATCTATTCAATAGCTGAGGAATTAGGTTACATTCCCATTCCCATCCAAACACCACAAGCCACAAAATTCTCAGCAGATCAGCCATTTAAAATACACTCAGGTGCTGCTATATTTCCACAGAAGCAAATAAATCCAATGTTTTACAATTGTTGCAAACTCATAAAGCTAATCCATTAGATGAGGCAGGAGTGTTGTTCAGTGGGGAGCCCAGACACATACACACACACACACACACACTCACAGACAGATCACATGGTTAGCGTGGGTCCAGATTTTAGAGATGTCTCATGCACTCGGAGTCTCGTATCGTTTTGAATATTCGTGGCTCTTATGTGGGCTTTGGAAAACGCTCCGGATCTTCTGAAGGAGTCTCTCTCTAAGATGACAAAACGGCATCACGCATCTGATCTGAGGGGCGCTTCTATCTTTTTAACTTCACTCTCATTGTTCCTCTCTGGAGACAGTCTGTTTGATGTTTCATGCGTCTACTGTACGATACCCTTGAGAAATGACAGGGCTCTACCGGATTCGTTTTCAAGTTGGAAAGACTCTTCTTTTTCGTGAAAAGTACCACAATATATTCAGTTTATAGAGCTGTTAGCACAACCAATTTATACGTGACCCTGGAGCACAAAACCAGTCATAAGGGTCAATTTTCTGAAATTGAGATTTATACTGAATAAATATATGAATAAATAAGCTTTCCATTGATGTATGGTTTGTTAGGATAGAACAATATTTGAAAATCTGGAATCTGAGGGTGCAAATAAATCTAAATTTTGAGAAAATCATCTTTAAAGTTGTCCAAATGAAGTTCTTAGCAATGCATTTACTAATCAAACATTACGTTTTGATATATTTACGGTAGGAAATTTTCTAAATATCTTCATGGAACATGATCTTTGATTTTTGGCATAAAAGAAAAATCTAAAATATTAACCCATACAATGTATTGTTGGCTATTGCTACAAATATCCCCCAGCGACTTAACACTGCTTTTGTGCTGCAGGGTTACATATGGTTTATTTATCAAGCACATCTAGAGACACGTGACGTGATTGTCAGAGCTGGACTCGTTTGGCACAGATGAAGACTCTTCTACATCTCCCGAAGGTTAAAAGCTCTTCGAACTGAGGATGAGGAGGGCACCGCCAGCACTCAGAAAACCTTTGAAGATCCTTTCTATCCTTAATGCACTGTTACTCAACTTCAAAGAGCCATAAAAAGGACAAAACCTGGAGAAACGGAGGGCTGCAGACGGACCCTTTCCACAAACAGTTTCAGGGTTCAGTTTATTCTCATGCTGACATACACTGGATTTGGACACTTGAAAATGTCTGAAATATTGCCATTAACTGACATTACACAGGATATTATTCAGCATTATAATTAGTATGATTAAAATGGCAATTATTACAGTGACTAAACACTAATCAATAGCGTGGATGAACTGTTCTCTGAACGTCCTCATGATCAATGTTGCCAAGTCCGTGGTTTTCCCGCATAATTGAGATACTTTTATACAGCTGCCATGGGTTGTGTTTCTAGTTCGTGGGTTAAAGCAAAAAGAACGTGATTTCGACTGAGGTGGAACCCATTTTCCCCCAAAACGCGACTGAACTAGTTTTGTCTGTGATTGGGCTGGTTTTGTTATGTAGACCTGGCAACCCTGCTCATGCTATTTGTACTTGATGAACATTCTAAAAATGATTTTGTAACCTTTAAATAACTAATCACAATGTTCCCACAACGTTTGTATGACCTGAAGTTGTTAGCTGGATGTCTGGAGTCTTGATTGATTGACGAACGCTCCACTATCAGTGCCACACACAGTTTGACACAAAAGATATTTATTAGAATCTTTTGACAGTGCTAATGTATTCTTATGTTGTTATTTCTGTTTTATAACACTTAAAACTGCTCACGAGTGTTAGAGAAAATATCACAGCAAAATATCAAAGTTAACTGCTAAATGAATAATGTTGAAGCTGAAGGACGGTGCTGTTGGATTGGTTAAAGATTACAAGTTACCCTATTTAAAATCTAATAAGTAGTGTAACTATTTCAATTACTTTATTAAAGTAATGTAACTGATTACATTTGACATTTCTTAAGATTATAATTCATTAATTTAAAAGCACAGCTACTGTTTACTGTACTTTGAGATCATTTCTGCGGGATAAGACCGATTTAAAATCATAACAAGAAACCATTTAATAGCTATGATACTGTTTTTGAAATCAAATCCTTGCATAATTGTGACAGGAAACAGTTACATTAATTTTGTAATTAAATTCCGTAATTCCGTTACATGTAACGAGTTACTCCACAACATTGTACATGCACTAAAATCAGTAAAACACCAGAGGTGTGTTTGTGAAAAGATCCGGCAGGACACACGG
>JADLZN010007395.1:207500-242500 GCA_018155175.1 Sinocyclocheilus anophthalmus | reverse complement strand
ATTTGTACTATTTGGGATTTTTTGGTGAAAGTAACTCAAATGTAGTGTAACGCATTACAATTCAGAGATTTCAGTAATATTGTAATGTAACTAATTATTTTCAAAAGACAGTAACTAGTAATATATAAAATGTATTACATTTTGGAAGTAACTTACCCAACACTGATTGAAAAGATCTGGCCCACTCATCTAGTACACCATCCATCCGCCGAACGTATGGGAACACAAGAAATGGATGTAGTAAAGACATGTGGAACAAGTAGGCACCCCGCCCGGACACGTGTCCGTAAAATACGGTCGTGAGTCTGTCACTAAGTGTGGATTTATTGTATCAGGGTACATATAAACGACGAAATATAGGCAAAGCTGTACAATCCAGAACAATGGGCAAGGGGTGTTCGAAAACAAGTCCCAGGCCGCCGAGACAAACACAACGCCTTATGACGTGCACCGACTTGTTAAAGAGTGTAATATAAATTTACATCAGGAGGAGTTACTAATGATAAATTCACCACAGCCCTCCCAAACGAAGTCTCGAATGCGAGCACCAAAACTATGAGGTATCATAGACGTCACAAGCAATACATATTTTTGAGAACAGGCTCGTAAGGAAGCACGTGTGTTTCTGCCGACTGGTAACAGAGGTTGGAACATTTTGAGACATGAGCGGCCGCTCAGGGGGGGGGGGTGGTGGTCAATCAGGAGCAGGTATAGTGGAATGAGCCTCTTTCAGAGCGCGATATAGGCGGCAGAGGTCAGGAGATGACACGCCGGTTTCACACGTCGGGCTTCGTGTTGCTTCAGGAGAGACGAGCTGGAGGGTTTGGCCGCTCGGTACAACAAGGGCAGATTAGAATACGTTTGACAAATCCACAATGTAATAGATAGCAGATGGAAATACTGTACGTAACCACCCACTAAAGCTTAGCCGAATGAACGTTAGACAAACGTCACTACCTTAAAACCAAAACTGTTACAGCAACTTGCTGTTTCCACTTTCTGCAATGTGAAATTGATAGAGGAAAGAGGAAGGAAAGGCAGCGCAGGATTGGCAGAAAAGACGGACACGAAAAAGTCACGACAGTCGTATCGGGAGTGTACCTAAAGGCTGCAACTACTCCGACCCCCAGCAGGGACACTGAAGTGAGGACGGTCCACACTATCTGGATATCAACGATGTGATGTCTAAGACTGTTTTATTCACTCGCAAAAAGCTGACACGTACGTGTTTTTGCTCACATTAAGGAGTTAGTTAGTAAAAATTTGTATTTAAACATTTTATTCTACGAAGACTTTAAAAACACATTTTTTGTCAAGGAAAAGGATATCAATGGGAGGCATTATTCCTCGAATTATAAGAAGTTAATCTACGAGGCGATTTATCGTGCAGACGCAACTGTGTTGATCTTTTTGGTATCAGAAGTGTAATCAATTGGTTTTAGAAAAGTATAACGACTTTTTGCCGAGAGGTTTATTTTTGTAGTTTATGCGTGCGCCCAAGAAGCGCCTCTGTCCGTAGAAATCGCACACAGTTTAGAGATGAGCAAGGGCACGTAAGAGAATGGTGGACTAACTGAAAATAAATAAATAAAAAGGTCCGCGATATAAAGATATACAATTGAAAAATACAAAGTGAGATATAGTAATTACTACAAAAATGTAGAACAGCGCGTAGTGTAAAGTAGGACAAGAAACTATTAAAAGTGACACAACAGC
The DNA here is from genome assembly GCA_018155175.1 of Sinocyclocheilus anophthalmus. Lineage (NCBI taxonomy): Eukaryota > Metazoa > Chordata > Actinopteri > Cypriniformes > Cyprinidae > Sinocyclocheilus > Sinocyclocheilus anophthalmus. The sequence goes on along the minus strand of JADLZN010007395.1, from coordinate 240,784 downwards.
CCGATTAAACAGTGAATAAGGGGCATTCGGAATGGATTAAATGGAAAAACCTTGAAAGATATACAAAGAGCAGTACACAGCCCAAGGAGGTTATCTCTATCCGTATCATAAGTACCGTTGATAAACAATAGATCAGAGCACGCATGCGCACGATGCACAAATGAACACATTTCCACACGACGACACATGTATGTTATTAGCGGCACTAGACAGGATAAAGTAGGCTGGACTGGTCTAGACTGACTATCAGTATAAACTCGGAGAGCTCCGTGAGGCAGATCATTGAACTAATTATCTGCACTCTCTGACCAGGGCCGCGGCACAAAAGAACAGCAATGCATGGCTGATCAGTGTCTCCTGAGCCACGACTCGAAGTGTTCGGCTGCCCCGCTGGACAAGTACAGTAAAACACCGATGCAAGTGCTGTGTGATGTGTGTGTCGTGCGGGGTGTGTGGTGTGTGTGAGAGCGAGTCTGCTAATTCGGGACCATAAATACACGACACAGGAGGGGATGGGGCGAGCGAGAAGCACAGGTTGCAAGAGAGACCGGGAAGGGACCGAAGGCTCACGAACCAGGGAACGAGCAGCGGGGAGCGAGGGCGAAGACCCACACTGAGGATTAAGGTAGTCAACCGCTGTGCGCGTACACAGTCAAAGGTTCAGCTTGGAACGATCCATCGGGAGGAGAAGGTCATGGGAATCCAATGGCAGCAGATGGTGGAGGAGGGAGGACTACACACACAGCACACACACACACACACACTCTCTCCACACACACACACACACACACAATGCACTGGTTCCACCGGTACTGTGAACACCAGCTCAACCTGACATCTTCATCCAAAACAACAGTAAATCATGAAACCACAAAATCAATATTTTGTCTATTTACAGCATTAATAGGCAGTGTAAATACCACTACTATCATGTATAAATACTGTACTATCTAATAATATATGAATTTAATTATCAATTTTAATATATTAAATTATTTCTTGATAAGATAATAAGATTGTGAGTTTTGCAGGTTCCATAATGATGAGTTTGGGTTAATGAGTAATAATTGGATTTGAAATATTTTTGTGTTTCTTGATGAATTTTGCACATTTTGACAGCTGAACTGAACTGAATTGTGAATAAATAAACTATTACATTAACTGAAATTGAATTTGTTTCATATTTAATCGATTTTATAGTTATTGAACCAAATCTGAATCAACATAGATCTGAACACTACTGTCTTCTGCAGAGCTGAAATTCTCATGTTTATTAACGTTTCCATCATTGAATCTGTTATTTTCCTGTTTATCTCTGTGAAATCTGTACTGTATAAAGCGCTATAGAAATACAGTAGACTTGACTATTTCTTGTTGATGTAGTGGTGAATTATGTCCACAGCACATCTGACCGTCACAGGAGGGAGGGGGAGGAGCATGCGTGAATATTCATGAGGGGGAGGAGCCTGCGTGAATACTGATGAGCTTGTTAATATGTTAAGCAGAAAAGAAATATCTGGAGGTGTGAGGAAGAGCGTTTGCCACAAAAGTCTGAAAAAAGCAAAAGCAGTGAATACAAAAGCCATGCATCAGAAATCAAACAGCATAATCACACAGAACTCAGAGCAACCCATATTCAATCATCAAATGAGCAAAGCCTTCGAGAAGAAGCTGATGTGATGTGTGAGCCTCGGTTCAGTACCGCGGTAACCGCTGTAACCGAGGCTCAGACGTCAGCATTGATGCGATTCTGCAAAATGTGGTGTGTTAGAAACAAAAATGAACTGACAGTGGTTGAGCAGCAAGGAGCCGACAGGTCATTCAACCGACAGACACCACCGTGAATGTCCGTCCAGGAGATGTAAACCTGCCACACGCTAACGGGTATTAGATCACTCAAAGTCGGAGATAAACGCGGAGCTGTCGCGCGGGCTGCGGTCCGTGAAAAGGATACGAATCACACGCATCGATCCGAGTCGCTCAGGCTCACACTGTAAGCGGGATGATGTCAAATACAGGCAACTAAACTGAGTCAACTAAAACTGTAAAAACTAATTTGTCACTTAAAATAAAATATAACAAAACCCTTATTTTAATTCAACATTTTTGAGTTCAACTTGATATACTTAAATAACGAAAACTTGAAATAAAATAATAAAAAGCCTATATAGACATTAATATAATATATAATTTTAGTGATGTCAAACGATTAATCGCGATTAATAGCATCCAAAACAAAAGTTTTTGTTTACATAACATATATGAGTGTACCGTTTATATTTATTATGTATATATAAAAACAAACACATACATGCCTATATTTAAGATAAATATGTGATGTTATATATTAAGTAATTTATCGTATAAGAAGAAGATTATATGAATATAAGATCAGGTAAAAAATTCAACATATATACGTATATGGGTGGAGGATTTTATATACATAATAAAATATACAAGAACACACATATATATAGGTAAAACAAAAACTTTGTAGTTTGGATGAGAGTAATCGCGATAATCGTTGTTGGACATCACTAAATTATATTATATTAGATAAAACAATTTTTTGAATAGGCCTAGCTATTATACTATATAGGACATTAAAATAAAATAAATATAAATAAAATAAAAATAAAAAACAAAAATGTCAGAAACCAAAAATGACTAAAATTTGAACAAAAATATAAAAATAAAAACGACAATAGTATCTCATTTATATTAACCCAACACTACTTGCACAACACTACACGCTCTACACTAACCTTCAGTTTCACATCAAACACAAATACAGTCATGCTCATGAGAGACTGATGCTGTAATTTAGAAATACTGAGTGAAATACAACATAGTCCCTCTATCTCAAACAGTAACTCAATGCCAAGGTCATGAATTTGATTCCCAGTGAATGCACGAACTGATCAAATGTGAACCTTAAATGCAAATTAAGTCGCTTTGGATAAAAGCATGATCTGCCAGATGCATCCATGTAAAGATGTCATTAGACCGAGTTGTGAACTGTATCTGAGTCTGCGAGGGTTTGGTGTGTGGCGTGTGTCTCGGCGGATCGGACGCTGCAGACGCTGGAAGCAGCTGGTTTCCTCCACAGGACGATCGTTCCCAGGCTTACCGGCACTCTCCTGCTGCGTCTCTGAGGGAACGGCCTCCTTCGGCTTGACCATGCGGCCCCGGAGCAGCGGGCCCCCGGGGGCCGGAGGAGGGACGGTGGTGAGGAGGCCTGCTGGAGCACAGCACACATCAACATCTCTCTGAGACACAACACACACATCTCTCACATCACTCACCCCTCCAATCAGTATTTCACCTCCACTGATGGATTCATCTGCTGATAACTAGCAGAGTAATTTACAGTAAGCTGCTCATACACTCTCAGAAAAAAAGGTACAAAAGCTGTCACTGGGGCAGAATAAACTCCATTATGTTAAACTCGCATATGACCAGTTGACCTGAAAATGGACTATGCTCTTAAAAATAAAGGTGCTTAAAAGGTTCTTCACAGCGATGCCATAGAAGAACCATTTCAGTCAAAGAACATCTCTTTCTTAGCTTTTTATAATCTGAAGAACCTTCTTTCGCCACAAAGAAGCTTTTGTGAAACAGATGTTAAAGCTTCTTTATGGAAGCATTTAGACAAAAAGGTTCTTCTATGGCATCACTGTGAATGCCATACACATACAATATTTGGTTTATTTGGACCACTAACTGGCATGCAAATATGTTGTTAAATTCTTGAAATATGAACTCAACGGTGGCCGTTGTTTATCGTCTCCCAGTCGCAGTCATTAACATGATTTATTTAAGAAACGCCACGGGCCGCGAGATTAGTGTGACAGCTCTATTTTATAATTCATTTTCCACAGCCAGAGGAAGAGCCGGCGAGGACGATGACACACATACGAGAGGAAAGCCGAGAGAAAACTAGCTCTCAGTGAGACAGCAGACGGAGGAATCTGTGCTTATGAAGCTAAACAGACACGTGTATGAGCGGTTTATGAAGGAAACGGAGAGAAAACAACATCAAACACATTCACACACAGAACTAATGAAGCTCAGGAGAAGATGGCTAATAAACACCAGCGCATGTGATATGTAGGTCACAATTGCTGCTTCAGCCAATCAGATTCACTCTGGCTGCCGGGGGAGGGCTGTCAATCATGTGTGTGTGTTTTTTTAACCTGATTGTATTTCATGAATAATTTCTGCTGGTCTTGGGAGAAGCCCTGAGTGTTTATTCTCTGTAAACAGTCATCTACATTCGACTGTCTCTAACCCACAATCCTTTGCTCTATGAAGCGAAGAGATCCATCCAATTAGGGAATGAAAGGTCAGAGCGTCTCTAACTACATCTACACACGGGAAACACTGGAGACACTGACCGCGCGCAGCATTCTGGGTAATATCGCTCACACCTTGCTGCCTGCGCTGATGCTCTACAAGAAAACGCAGTCAGAGAAATGAAACATTCGCCAACAGATTCAGATAACGATGAGAGAGAGAGAAGAAGAGCTGTACTCACCATTGAGAGCCACGAACGAATCTGGAGACAAATGACAAAAACTTGTTAATTGGCTGAAATGTAATTCTCTCTCACACACACAGATAATTTATTACTGAGTTAATGTAACGACACATGGCAGCAGAACATTTAACAACATCATACCAGAGCTCAGAAATAACTCGAGTGCGTCTTAAGACTCGTTCACACCAGTGCTGATAACATAACGATACATATAAAGATTTACCAATCCAAACTACACGTCCACACAACACAAAAGATTCTCTTGCTTAGTGTTAGTGTCTTGTGTTCTAGTATAAATATCTAAACATTCTTGAATCAAGATGCATTTACTGTACGAGTGAAATGACTTAAAATATTAAGTCTTGTTTTCTAAAAAAAATATTCAAAATTGTTAGTTTTTGCTTAAAACAAGCAGAAATATCTGCTAATGGGGCAAGAAAAATCATCTTAATTCAAAGCTAAACAAGATTATTTTTCTTGCCCCTTTGGCAGATATTTTTGCTTTTTCTAACAGAATTTTTATATTTTTTACTGAAAACAAAACATAATATCTTAAGTCATTTCACTTGTACAGTAAATTCATCTTGACTTGCTCAATTTGAAAATGAGCGAAATCTGTGTGCGGAAGTGTTTCACCCTAATGCGAAATTCGAGATTGCATAAATTCATTTTAGAATGACAAAACTTCGCCAAAGATACAGCACCTAAACAATATCGTTGAAATCACTTTCAGAGCAATTTGTTATAAAGCGGATGAATGATAAAAACACTGACAGCCAATCAGAATCCATTCTGCTGTACAGAGCTCGAGCATTTCAAGGGACAGACGACAAAACTGCAGCGTGCTTAGAATAAACAAATAAAAAAAACTCTAAGAGAATATCAAGTCCAGACTACAACAATAATGATGACGACAGAGTTGTTTTGTTGTTCAATGATGTAAACTCGCATGAGCAACTTGAAAAAGGGTTAAGGCTAGAAGGGATACATCTAGCGGCTACTAGGCATGCGCACATAAATATAGCATAATTTTTGTCACAATGTATGACAATAATTACTGTTTTTGCATTATTGTAAGGGGTAGGTTTAGGGTTGGTGTAGGTGTAGACATTAATAAAACACAATCTAATAGGTAGAAAATGTTATTTATTGTTAGCTTCCGGTTTTAGCTGTATCCCTTATAGCCACAACCTTGAAAATTAGCAAAATCTATTTGCAGAACCCAAATGAATCAATTCCTATTAGACTGGCAATTACTGGAATCGATTTCCGGCTGATGAATGATTAAAACATTGACAGCCAATCAGAATCCATCCTGCTTTAAAGAGCACAAGCATTTAAAGTGACAGCAGGCATATAATAAACAACGTTATGGTGGACACTAATATAGTCATCGCTGTAGTTCCTGCTGTGAACGAGTCTTCTTGTCGAGTGCAGGACTGTGTGTGTGTGTGTGTGAGTGCTCGTGAGTGCACGTGTCTGAGTGTGTGTGTGTGGGTGTGTGAGAGAGAGAGTGTGTGTGTGTGTGTGTATGAGTGTGTGTGTGTGTGTGTGTGAGTGTGTGTGTGAGTGCAGCTGTGTCTGAGTGTGTGTGTGAGTGTGTGTGTGAGAGAGAGAGAGATGGAGAGAGAGAGGTGTGTGTGGTGTGTGTGGGGTGTGTGTGTGTGAGTGTGTTGTGTGTGTGTGTGTGTGAGTGTGTGAGTGCAGCTGTGTCTGAGTGTGTGTGAGTGCAGCTGTGTCTGAGTGTGTGTGTGTGTGTGTGTGAGAGAGAGAGTGAGAGAGAGAGTGTGTGTGTGTGTGTGGTGTGTGTGTGAGTGTGTGTGTGAGTGTGTGTGGGTGTGTGTGTGTGTGTGTCGAGTGTTGTTGTGTGTGTGTGTGTGTGTGAGTGCAGCTGTGTCTGAGGAATGTCCAGCACTCAGTAAATGGGTTCTGCTTACTTTGGCAGTCGCCCAGTCCATCTGTGTTGCCCTGTTCCACGTCCTGCTCGAACGGCCATCTGCGCGCACACACACACACACACACACACACACACACACACACGCAGTGAGCAAGTGACTTCAACACCTCCATTTCACACTCACTGACTTCAATCTCAAGTACATTTTCAAACAATATTTGAGTGAATCAATGTCGTTCAAACAATATCATGAGAAAATGAAGCAGAAAACAGGATTGTAAATGTGATGTGAATATTAATAAAAACACAGATGTTTATTTCTGAAGTTTCCCTGATGCTGGTTGGATTGTGATGAAGGGCGGCCCGTTATCATTCAACCCTCGACCATCCAGCAAGAGATTCATCATCTCTCAGATGAGAGAAATACACTGCAATGAAACCGCTGATGAGAATGAAACCGAGCTCAGATGAGATCTGAACCTCATGAAGAATCACGAGAACACCTCAAACACACATGAACAGAGCCCAGATTAGAAACACCGAGACGCTGCTTTATAGGCTGGCCGTTTCTATAACACCAAAAAGTAGGACAGGATTCATGAAGCTAGGATAAAAACTGAAAAATAATCCTAAACCAAGGACCAATCAAATGAAATCAATTTCAACAAAATCCATATTTGAATGTTTAATGCAGCTTCAGAGGGATGCCAATGAAATACTGTACGCTGAAACTACAAGTAACATACTGGAGGGAGGGAAAAAGTAATGTGTTAAATATAAAATATACTGAATATAAAACAATTAAATGATACTTTGAATATGAAACTAAAACCACCAGTAGGTGTGGAGACAAGTCTTCATGAGTTGGTTGATTCACTGATTCATTTAAAACAGCTGATACATTCAGGAACGAAGCAAGTGACTTATGCCACAGAAAGATGCAAAAAATAGTGAGATTAGTATACTAGGTTGCAGTTCTGAATTTAGCAACTGCCTTTATGAATGGCTTATTAAATCATTGACTCACTCGATTCATTCAAAAATGCTGAATCATTCAGGAATGAAACACCACTGTGTTGATCGGGGAGCAAAACAGTCTATAATGAAAATATTGTGTCTAAAATGTAAATTATTTCATATAAACTTGAACAAAACATTGTCATTTTTTATAATATACCATTGTATAAAGCATAAGACAAATGAGCGGACATGGTATTTAAAAACTAGACTGTCCAATTTAAAACCGGACGGATGACCGCCCTACTTCTTTCTCAGGGTCCATTTCATAAAAAGCATTTTCTGAAACAACGGGGAACGCATCAAGTCAAAAGCCTTTGAATTGCAGACACAGATCGTATCCCATAATCCTTCACTTTACATAAATTGCACAAGCCGATCTCACATAAGCTCTGTACGGCTCGCTTTCTGAAGTGGAAAACTCAATCAGAACAGAAATAATAATAACAGCATATAAAATGCGCGCTGATGAGCTCACATGACGATGGCAGCGGAAACATGCTGTGCGTTCAATAAGCTATATTAATAAAGAGATGAGTTATGGAGGTTTTCTGGGGTCAAATGCTTTTTTCCAGATGAGAAACTCCAGCAGCTCAAACCACAATGCGAGAGAAGACTGACATCAGCGCTTGGCTCGCACCATCTATAATTACAGACTGAGAATGAGCCGCTTACTTTGGGTCCAATGAGATTTCTTTACAGGCGCCCTCTGACACCCAGCCACAGTACGGGTCCCTGGAGGCGATACAGGACCTGAGAGAGACACACATGAGGGGTTAATGTGGAGAAATACCAGCGGTCTGTATGAACAGCTCAAACAGAGAGAAAGCATACGCACTTTTTGCACTTCCCATGACGTTCGCAGCGGGACAGCGGGACTTTGACCACACATGAGGTGAAGGCCACGAACAGAGAGTGACTCCTGCTGTCAATCTGCATGCTGATGATGCGCTTGTCCTCCACGCCATCAATGCTGCACCTGAACAACACAGATTCACGTCAGATTCACTCCAGATCACTCGACAGATTCACATCAGATCACTCAACAGATTCACACCAGATCACTCGACAGATTCACACAAGATCACTTGTCAGATTCACACCAGATCACTCGACAGATTCACATCAGGTTACGTCAGACCACGTCAGATCATTCAACAGATTCACATCAGATCACTTGTCAGATTCACACCAGATCACTCGACAGATTCACATCAGGTTACGTCAGACCACGTCAGATCATTCAACAGATTCACACCAGATCACTCGACAGATTCACACCAGATCACTTGACAGATTCACATCAGATCACTCGACAGATTCACACCAGATCACATGACAGATTCACACCAGATCATTCGTCAGATTCACACCAGATCACATCAGATCACTCGTCAGATTCACACCAGATCACTCGACAGATTCACATCAGGTTACGTCAGACCACGTCAGATCATTCAACAGATTCACACCAGATCACTCGACAGATTCACACCAGATTATTCGTCAGATTCACACCAGATTACTCGACAGATTCACACCAGATCACTCGACAGATTCACACCAGATCACTCGACAGATTCACACCAGATCACTCGACAGATTCACATCAGATCACTCAACAGATTCACACCAGATCACTCGACAGATTCACACAAGATCACTTGTCAGATTCACATCAGATCACTCGACAGATTCACATCAGATCACTCAACAGATTCACACCAGATCACTCGACAGATTCACATCAGATCACTCGTCAGATTCACATGATCACTCATCAGATTCACACCAGATCACTCGACAGATTCACACAAGATCACTTGTCAGATTCACATCAGATCACTCGACAGATTCACACCAGATCACTCGACAGATTCACACAAGATCACTTGTCAGATTCACATCAGATCACTCGACAGATTCACACCAGATCACTCGACAGATTCACACAAGATCACTTGTCAGATTCACATCAGATCACTCGACAGATTCACACCAGATCACTCGACAGATTCACACCAGATCACTCGACAGATTCACATCAGATCACTCGACAGATTCACACCAGATCACTCGACAGATTCACACAAGATCACTTGTCAGATTCACATCAGATCACTCGACAGATTCACACCAGATCACTCGACAGATTCACACCAGATCACTCGACAGATTCATACCAGATCACTCGACAGATTCACATCAGATCACTCGTCAGATTCACACCAGATCACTCGTCAGATTCATACCAGATCACTCGACAGATTCACACCAGATCACTCGACAGATTCACACCAGATCACTCGACAGATTCATACCAGATCACTCGACAGATTCACATCAGATCACTCAACAGATTCACACCAGATCACTCGACAGATTCACACCAGATCACTCGACAGATTCACATCAGATCACTCAAAAGCATCTGAATGGACTGAATCACTCATTCAGACTCATTCAGACTAGACAGACATTCAGACTATCTGAATAGATCTGAATAATGTCTTCTCTACTGTGAAATATACAAACAATTTCTGAACCAAAACTGTAGTAAATCCGATAAATGTTTTTTACTGTAGACTCACATTTGCTTCATGTGGAAAGTTTCCTGTTGCTTTGCATCCAGGTATGCTAAAAATCTAAGCTTGTTACTATTCATAAATGTATATTTATGATCATTGTTAATAAAACGCAAGCATCTCCCCAATATTCAAGCAATAATCCAGTATAATGTTTTGAACATGGTAAATCAGAGTAACGTGGTACTGCTGTGTTGCTTTAATATAACAAATCCTCTCTGCATTTCTCCTCTTTTCCAGTTTGCTTCCTCATCCAGTTCTCTCGCAAACCTGGCATTATGCATTACACATATTGTTAGCTCTTAGACGAATTGCTTTGTTCCTCTTTTGTAAGTCGCTTTGGATAAAAGCATCTTCTAAATGCATGAATGTAAAATGTTAATAAACCAGATAAACATTTTAGCGTTGAGGTTAAACGCAGCATCGCTGTCCTCAAAAAGCCTGGTGGGCAGCGTTTGCTGTTTATTCCGCTGTGACAGCACATATTAACCAGACTCTCTGTTTGCTTTAATCATTCAGCGAGGCCTGGCGGTCCAAACCAGCAGCGCTCTTTAATTTACTAACCGCGTGCTGTAACCTGATAAACGGGTGTAAATGACAGAGCGGCTTGTCCTAATGGAATACACACTTCTCTTGGTTATAGACGCTCAGCTCCTCCAGAAACAGGCTGTCGTTCAGGAAGCCGCTCTGCATCTTGGCCAGGAACTTCAGCACGATTCCTCGCTCCGATCCCAGGAAAACCACGGTGTGGTTGTGATGAGGGCCGGCGGCGTTATCCACGGCTATACGCGTCAGACGATATCTGCCAGAGAGACAGAATACAGTCTTAACTTCATTCACGAACACTATGACTATGAATGAAGACAAGACTGACATCACTAAACACTGTGACAAAATGTATCTATTTTCTACAACCAAAAAGAAAAAGAGTAGAAAAAAATCTCAACCTCCACATGTTTTCATGCTTGGTGTTGCCAGATGTCTGATGTAATTTCTCAAACGACAACAATCATGATCAGTAATCACCATTATAGTTTTGAGGAAAATAATTGTGATCATCAGTTTAACCATTATGCAGCAGGACTAAAATGTCTAAAACTAGACTCAAATTCCCAGACTTTTAGTCAACTAAAACTTGACTAAACAAAAACAGGACCGGTGAGGTAATGTGGCCCTTGACACAAAACTAGTCTAAGTGACAGTTTTTGAAAAAACTGTTGGTTTGAAACTGGATTTATTGCATCATTGAAAGCTAAATAAATGCATGTCCATTGATGTATGGTTTGTTATGATAGGACATATTTGGCCGAGATACAACTATTTAAAAAAAAATCTGGAATCTGAGGGTGCAAAAAAATCTAAATATTGAGAAAATCATCTTTAAAGTTGTCCAAATGAAGTTCTTAGCAATGCATATTACTAATCAAACATTAAGTTTTGATGTATTTACGGTAGGACATTTACAAAATATATCTTCATGGAACATGATCTTTACTTAATATCCTAATGATTTTGGCATAAAAGAGAAATGTATAATTGTGACCCATACTATGTATTGTTGGCTATTGCTACAAATCTCCCCCAGCGACTTAACACTGCTTTTGTTGCCCAGGGTCACATCGTGAATGAAAATAAAAAGGGACATTCAACACAGGACTAAGATTAAAAATGACTGACAAAATGAACACTATTACAATGAAATTTCCATTGGTTTTCCGACTCGGCTCTCGCTAAAGGAATTAAAGCGTTATCTGGCGACTGCCATTCCAATTAGCAGCTCATCTCAGCGTTAATCAAATGTATGTATAATTTCCAAATCTGTATGCAAATACATTTTCAGGGTGATTAAAATTGGCAAGATGGAAATAAGATGACAAATTAATGATACACGTTTTTTTTTCATCTTTCCAAATCTGTGGAGTCTTTGAAGCCGAGAGAAACAGATACAGACGCTTCTTCAGCAAATGTGTTTTCAATAACTTGGTTTTACTGGGGCACATTTACACAAACCCAAATGAACAGAAACTTATCAGGCTGAAAGCAGACGTCGTTTCAAAGAGTCTCGTTCTGCTAGAACAGATAATTCTCCCATAATCCACTTCATTATAAGACAGACGGCAGTCTTTCACTGTGCTTTTGCTTTTTAGAGAGAAACATCATCGTTCCTTCAGGGTCGAGCTGATATAATGATTCATGAAATATCTCCAGATTCTCATGAAACGCTCAGGCTTCGTGTCTGAATCTCATGCAAATGACTCGATTCATTCACGAAAATGAGCAGCGCTTATGAAGATGGAAACCAATCCATATTTGCATGACAATAGTCGCCATGCATAATTCACGTCTTAGAAGGACCTCTGACCCGACTCGACTCACCGGACCATCGTCTTGAGGAACCACGGCCGATTGGCGATGGAAGGAACGGCCTCGTCCATCAGCGGGTGAAGCTTGATGAAGTTCAGCGTTTCATCCGGGAACTCGTTGGACACTTTGAATTTCTCTCCGGAGGAAGATCCTGCGCAGACGCCTGGCCTGAAGACGACAGCGGAACATCAAACATCTCTATCCTCTGCATCAGTGATATGAACAACAGAACTGACCAACCAATGCCATAATCACATGACAGTGAGCCTAAATCACGGTAATGAATATGTTGCCTTGAACGGTTAAAGCACTGTAATGAATCTCAGCTACCTTCCATAAATATGTTGAATGAAGGAAGGTTTATGGCTCTGCGCTGCTGCTGAATGGGCAATGCATTGGTTTATTCCCACCACAGAGGAAACAGAATTACATTGAGACGCGGTTGGCATGGTCGCTCTCATTAACACTTGACCTCGTTTCACACAAACACATCATTTTATGTTAATCAGCGCAGGCGATAGTCCCGCCGTTCACGACACAGAGACAAGCCATATGGAAGCAGATCTTCGGTCCTGTGAGACGATTTAATCAGCTGCTGCATCTGGAGAATCAGGTTTACGTGCTCGCAAACACTTGTGTGTACATAACAGGGACAAATACATTTAAATAAAATACAATTAAATACAAAGAATTAATAGAATAAAATCTAAATAAAAATTTAATATTTAATTAAAAAATGTAATATTTAGTAGTTAATGCCTTACTGATTAAAACATTAATTTAAATCATTTTAAGACTATACATGAATGCATGCATTATCCCTGAACACAGTAGTCAACATTTGAAGTGGATTACCTTTCATCAAAGTTGTCCTAAAACTAAAATGCGTTCTGAACGTTTTTGATCCACTTCAGGTATCCTTAGTTGACTCTGATTGGTTGTCAGATGTTACAGGATGTGGAGTTATTTTCTATAAGTCAGAGTTCCATGTTTGCTGACTGCATTATGGTTTCATGTCTACATAGTAACGCTGGTTTGAGCTGCAAGACAGCACAGGTGAACAGGGTAAACGTTTGAACTTGTAGATATCACCATACTTCCCCATTTGATCAAACACAGTGCATTAAGAAAACTGTTTTGTATTACAAGTTTGCAAATGAGACATTATATAATTAAATATGCACTGATTTCCATACAACATTGGATAAATCCAAGATCATATTTCTTGTTTGACTTTGTCGTCATATTAGAGTCAAAGGCTTTTCTTACTTCGATTTTTTGTCTTGTTTTCAGCCAAAATATCAAAAAATTCTTAAATAAAGAAGGATTTTCTAGACAAGTAAAAAATTATTGTCTTGTTTTCAGAAAAAACAAGTCAAAATTAAGGGAGTTTTGCTTAGAACAAGCCAAAAAATCTGCCAATGTTGTAAGCAAAATAATCTTATTTCAAACAGAAAACAAGATTATTTTGCTTGTTTCAGGCAAAAACTCGCTTCATTTTAAAATGTTTTTTCTGAAAACAAGACAATAATTTGTACTTGTCTAGAAAATCCTTCTTGATTTAAGAATTTTGAGATATTTTGGCTGGAAACAAGACAAAAAATCTAAGCAAGAAAGTGCCATTTTTTATCACTCCATAAATCAGAAAATGCTGTCAACAGACAGAAAACAAACACATTCTCAACGTGTTTTTAGGAGTGAAATGTTGTATAAATCAGTGTGAATGAAATATGAACAAACCTTCAGAATATAGAGAGGAATAAAACTGTACAGTTTGATGTTTATAAGAGAAAAAACTCTTTAAAGATATGAATTGTGACTGAAATCTACAGAAACAAATAGATAAAGTACAATAAAAAAAACACTTGAATGTGTGTTTTGCATGTTTTCTTTCCACTAATTTAATGTTCTCAAACTCAATTCCTGGTTTTCCAAGAATTGAGTTTGAGACCACTGCATTAGACTGAAAGATGACATGGAAGCAAAATAGACCTCAAAACTGACCAGTGCATAAACACTGGTTTGGTCTGCAGTGTCTCGCTGGTGAGTGAGGAGAATGACTGAGAGCTGGACTGTAAGTAGAGACCTAATGGAAGCGTGTGGGATGGATACCTGGGTCTGGGCACCTTCTCCTCGGGGACGGGGGTCCAGGTGGAATCGGACGACTTCTGCTCTTTGAAGCGTCTGGTGAAGGCCGCCGCGACATCCACCATGTCATACGCGCAGACAGCCGATCCCGGGATGCTGCAACACACATTCATCACGGAGACACGCTTTCAGCAAAATAACAAAACTGTGAATCACTCCGGCTCGGACACGAGCGGCACACAAGGGCCGGATTGTGATTGTATGAACTGTGAATCTGAGTAAGACAGAAGCTCTGACTAACAGGGTCATTGTGTGTGTCGCCTTCCCATCAACATGAGTTCATTCACGGGAATCTGCTGGATCTCGATGCTGATAAACGAGGTCTTATCTGCTGTTTATCTGTACTACTAGAGCTGCAAATGGTGAAAAAATACATTGATTTTGTACTTAAATATTAATCAAGATTCAATTTAAAAGCATAATTCAGTTTGGTTTCTCCCTGAGGGCGCAGAGCAAAATATTACAAATGCACATTTATTCAAAGCATAATATAATGTGACTATCTGTGAAAAAAGTGCATGTTTAAAATAATGTTTATAAACCAAATATAATCAATAAAGTTGCTTAAACAATTAGAAAAAAAACAGCATCATGTATGTATGCATAGTTTAATACAAAGGACTGAAAGCCAATCACACAGAGTACATTTTTCATGTAAAAACATGAGATGCAGTGGGATGGGGAAAAACGCCATAAAGTCTCGAGATACGTTTTTTAAAAGCTGACCTTACATTAATTTGACATGGCTTTCTAAACATGCCGCTCTCTTGTGCAACATATCAGAGTTTTTTTTATTTATTTTTTTTGTCCGTCTAGAAAATGCGCTGAATATGCGTTCTGTGTGAATGGTTTGGTTTCAGTTTTGACGTAAACAAGATTTTCTCTGCATTGATGTTCTCTTTTTCTGCTATATTTTAATGAACAACGCAGCAGCGCCGCTCTAGTGGCTTCAACTGGATAGGTTAAACAAAAACATTATAATGCAACGACACCTACATCGTCATCGCATCTCGTGCGCCACTGGTAAGGCTGCCTGACGCACACCTAAAATTCTAATGCAAAGTTTTTGCATTCGAATGTGGAGTTTTATTTTAAATTTGACGAATATTCAAATTCGTTTTGTTTTTACCACAGCCCTTAATCTGACCTGTTGTTACGGCGTGGAGAAGGGGGCCAGGACCACGTCACGGCCGTGATGTGGATGACGTCGGTGGAAGGCCTGCAGGATTATTGAAGTTAGAATGTGTAGTCTCCAGGGATGGGCAGTTGCGGCGCGTCTCAGGAAAGAAGTCCACTGTTCTCAGCATCGCTGCGAGCCAAACGGGCGTTCTTCAGCGCGAGCCCACGAGCGGAAACCACCACTGACGGAGAGCATTAAACAGCCTGGAACACCGCATCATGCTCTCAAAAAACACTAGAATTCAGGAGATAAACTGCGCCTGGATTACTGCATTTCTGTCCATGATGGAGTTTGGTTTCTTGTTCCGTCGCTTTTGGCTTGATTGTGGCTCTTTAATGTGTGCTGACAGATCACCGGTCATCTCTTCCTCTTTACTACTAGTTACAGCAGCAAATAAACACGAACGAACATCAGAGGAATCAAAACAGCTTGAGATCAATAATGTCACCTAACGTCACATTTACCATATGATCATAAACAGCTAGAAAAATAATTCTAGAAGAGAGCATTTTGATAAATATATGCACTATATTACATATTTATACTGAACCCGTTGTCTTCAATATTTAATGTATGTTTGAATAAATCCATCTAGAAAACATGTTATGTTGTTTATATTTCAACAACAAACTGCAGTAGAAACATAATTCTATCATTAAAATGTTATTATAATACATATTTATTATAGAAATTGTCTTATGTACAATTTTATGAATGAGTTTAATATAGCAATGCACCGACTGACAGGGTTTATTGTACGTTACAGGATTAGTCGAGAGATATTTTTCTTGATAATGTACTGGATCTGATATATCCAAATGCAAATTGCAAGCTTGTGAATCAAAATCGAATCATAAAATTTGTCTCAATACCCAGCCCTAATTAATAGTCAGTAATATTGTTGATCTGACTGCATTGCCACTATCAGATGGGAAACCCTGATCTGAATAATGACTCTATTGTCTTTAATAGAGCTGCTTTACAGCTGAAATCAATTTAGTTTCGTAACTGATGAATTTTACAGTTACTGAACTGATCTGATTTGAATAATGACCCTGATTTTACAGCTGAAATTTGAACTGGTTTCATATTTGATGAAGTTTGAATCATTGATTCTGTATTGTATAAAGCGCTACAGAAACAAATGTGACTTGACATATTCTTCCTGCTGACAGCACTCATTTCGCTGTAATTTGAGCTGTTAGTGTCGCGTCAGGCTGCTGTAATTACAGTAATCAGGCAGGTTGGTCCGTACAGTAACTGGAGAGACTCATATTCACCGGAGACGCTCAGGCTGTAATTACTCCTCACTGAATCGGAGCGCAGAAGCCTCTCAAATCTCACGTCTTCTGCCTTTGAACTCACAACAATGAGCCTTTGTCATGCACTCGTCTGTTTGCTCACAGCACTCACAGACCAGGAACTGAATTCTGGACCTAAAGCTATTTAGGGCTCGTCTTTGGGATAGCAGACAATGCTTGTGTTATTTTTAGTACATGCGTCCCGAAGGGCCGCGCCTGAGATCTCTTAAAAACCCTCACATACTTCATACGCTCACTTCCTGTCACTTCCTGTCTGAAGCGCTACAGCAGCAAAACACGCTAGATGTTCTTCCCATACCTTCCCCATGCTGTTGTACTCCATGGCGATTTCCCGAAAGAAGAAGTAGATGAACTCGCCGTAATCGATGGCCTGCACGAAATACGGCTCTGAAATCAACAAGAGCGACGCTCTTTTTTATTTTTGTTTCCTTTGTTGAGCTCAAACATCAAAACATGAATTGAAATGATAGCATATTGTGATGAGCTTGTCTCAGTGATGCCCGTCAGTCGTCAGACACGATTAACGCTCTCTGCAATGTAGAGGGGAACGCAGTACAAGTAACGCAAGTTACGTAATCAGATTACTTTTTTAAAGTAACTAGTAAAGTAAAGCATTACTTTTTAAATTTACAAGAAAATAATTACTTTTTCAAATAAATAACGCCAGTTACTTTGTTTCCATGTACTGAGTGACAGCTCGGCTGTTGCCATGGTGACAGAAATCAGGATTAAGTGCAGAGCGTTGTGAACTTACTGTAGTTCTAGACTAAATACAACATGCATGGTGTTTACTTCATCTACTGCACATCAAACAGATTCAGTTCTCCCACAATTAATGTTAAATAAGACAAATATCATTATGGATTAATCCCTTGTGTAACCAATGTCACCTTCGATTGACCATATTAAAGCAAAAATTACACATTTGTTTCATTTATGTCAATTGCTGAATAGTGTCCTGCGGTATAGTCTTCGTGATAGTTTGAGCGCGCCTATAATGGTACAGTAGTGATTTGGTGTGCATTAATTCAAGCCTGAGGCGCATTCACCACTTTGGTGTGAAAAAGCTTTTACATTTGTAAAAAACTACTTTTTATTTTAAAAACAAACAAGCAAGCCCAGCCCAATTGAGAAATAGTAACACAAAAGTAATGTAATAAATTACTTTCTATAAAAAGTAACTAAGTAACATAATTACTTACTTTTTTAGGGAGTAACGCAAACATTGTAGTGCATATTTTAAAAGAACTTTTCCCCAGCACTGGCTCTCTGACGGGATTAACGCTGTCCTGGTAAAATAACCTCACCTTTCAGCCATTTGGAGTCGTGTTTGACCGTCCGAAGGGTCGGACTGTCGCCTAGACTGCGGTAGATCACCGCATCGATCGCCAGGAAGTCCGTGACTGTGGCCGAGTATAACTTCCCATCTACAGCAGAAAACAACAGTGTTTAAACACTTCACAATCAATCCAGGAACTGCACAAATGACTGAAACAACCTCTCAACTACAGATATCGACTTGAGGTAGCAGATAAAGAAGCACGTTTAGTTATTTATACATAAATATATTAATATAAATATATTAGTCTTTAAAGGAGAAGTATATAAAGGTACATGTATTAAGACATACTGCTTGAGGAATATTAAATTTCCTATGATATTAAATACAACGAGGCGTTGATTAATTTATTTCAAAGTTTATTTATGGTTTATCTTTTTATAATCCACCAATATTATAATATCTCTCATTCCTCATTTTGCATTTACATATGTATAATTAATCCCTGCTGTCAACATGGCAAAAACATACTGGGTTGGTTAATAATCAAGCAGATAAACATCTAGTTTTAAAATATATATCTGTAAAAAGGCAGATTTACACAAAAATGATCTCAGAGATAAGCTTGTTAGGAAATCGCTATTACAGATTATAAGTCACAGATATTAATTATAAACCAAGGCTGCATGTTAATTGTGAGTTATGTAAGGTAATACTCTAATTATGTAATAAAAATACAATTATTAATAAAAGAGATTTATAACTTCATTACATTCCCGAACTGTTTTATGTAATTTTTTGGTAGGCAAATTTTCCTGAATTTACTTTCCTAGTTTTTCTGAAACTTTGCTGAAGGATTTACTTAGAAGCCATTTTCACTTAGAAATTGCACAAATAATTACCAAGCAACGTCAAGTAACATTAAATTAAACATGTCATTTTGAAGTAGAAAGACTGAAATAGTATTTTCTTGTTAAGGACTCCAAAAATCTGTTTTTAACTTCTAAACAGCATTTTTTTGTTGTGTGTAATGGCGTTATTTTAGCCGTACGAGCGCTGGGAAGGCAGAAGTTTCTCTGGCCTGCGACTGGAAGGTTTTACGGCCGCTAATGGAGGAATGAGTCATGCGGGTTTTCCATCTCCAGGGTTATTTTTGCTGCTGTATTTTGGGGTTGGGACTCCCAGAGACGCTCTCTAACCCGCAGCACAATAGTTTCATGTGTTTCCAGAGCGGCCGCACGCGAGTCGCTGCCAGCAAACGCTCTTCCCAGAAACAGTGTTAGGACTGTTGCTCCGGCTGCGGCAGGAGTTTCTCGTATTCCCGGCATGCTTCTGACAGACGCTCGTAATGGAAGTGTTTCAGACGTGACGGCGGTGTCTTACCGGCGAACAGGGCCACGTTGGCGTGTTTGGTGTCATACGGGCAGCGCGCCATTCCACTGATCTCATCTCCCACAGCGTCCAGAGTGTCCATCTGCAGGAATGAAGGGAAAGGTCAGAGGTCAGAGGTCAAACCCACCCTAACCTTCAACGTCTGAGACTTTCACACACTTAACAGTGTTATTTTTAAAGCTCTTCCTCTCTCGTTTCGCTGGCTATTTCTATCTTGGCGAATCTGAAGAAGGTCAATCAGGAGTCGAGCGCTCAAATGTGACGTATCAGGAACCCAATTAACATTCCTCCCAAAATACACGGAAACAAACACGGATCAGGAATATCACGGTATTCCTGCTTCGCAGCATGACAGCGAGGAAGAGCAAACCAGGAATCTCAGCCATTTATAAACCTGTGACAGAGTCGATATTAGTGATTATGCAGCACAGTTTACAGGATCAAATACAGCGTTTACTTTGATCTCAAACATTGGATCTTTCCCTTTCTTTGAACAAAACTAATGCTAGAAAATGCTGGATTCATTATTATTCTTACAACAATAAAACAAACTGTGCAATGACAAACTCAATTATATTAAACAGAAAACTTTTATTAACACAAATCAAATGGATGATGTACAGAGCCACACATGACAAAGATATATTGAGAATTCATTCCTAAGATTCGACTCGTTCCCTCGTTTGATTAAATCATGGCCGAGCTGTACTAATTCATTCCCTCGTTTTGATTTAATTAGAGTGAGGGAATGATTTAAACACTTTAAAATTAATGCAAAGTCTACACAAACGAACAGAAACATCCTCTCAACTACAGATATGACACGCTGTTATTTAAAAAAAAAAAGACAAAAATACTGTAGATTGGTCAGCAGATACAGAAGCACAAACATTAGCACATTTATTTATTTACATATTTATTAACTTTTATATATTTATTCAATTTTCATTTCATTGTTTATATTTTATCCAGTATAAACCAGTCTGGACCAGCTCAGAGCCAGAATAAACCAGTCTGGACAAGCTCAGAGCCAGAATAAACCAGTCTGGACCAGCACCAGACCACCATAAACCAGTCTGGACCAGCTCAGTGCCAGTATAAACCAGTCTGGACCAGCTCAGAGCCAGAATAAACCAGTCTGGACCAGCACCAGACCACCATAAACCAGTCTGGACCAGTTCAGAGCTAGTATAAACCAGTCTGGACCAGCTCAGAGCCAGTATAAACCAGTCTGGACCAGCTCAGAGCCAGTATAAACCAGTCTGAACCAGCTCAGAGCCAGTATAAACCAGTCTGAACCACCACCAGACCACCATAAACCAGTCTGGACCAGTTCAGAGCTAGTATAAACCAGTCTGGACCAGCTCAGAGCCAGAATAAACCAGTCTGGACAAGCTCAGAGCCAGAATAAACCAGTCTGGACCAGCACCAGACCACCATAAACCAGTCTGGACCAGTTCAGAGCTAGTATAAACCAGTCTGGACCAGCTCAGAGCCAGAATAAACCAGTCTGGACAAGCTCAGAGCCAGAATAAACCAGTCTGGACAAGCTCAGAGCCAGAATAAACCAGTCTGGACCAGCACCAGACCACCATAAACCAGTCTGGACCAGCTCAGAGCCAGTAAACCAGTCTGGACCAGCTCAGAGCCAGTAAACCAGTCTGGACCAGTTCAGAGCCAGTATAAACCAGTCTGGACCAGCACCAGTCCACCATAAACCAGTCTGGACCAGCTCAGAGCCAGTAAACCAGTCTGGACCAGTTCAGAGCCAGTATAAACCAGTCTGGACCAGCACCAGACCGCCATAAAGCAGTCAGAAGGAAAGCATGCGCTCTGATCCTCTTTGGGATAGTTACGGGCTGCTCGTTCCGCCCGGCAACAGCTGATGTAATGGACACCAGCCGTAAATCCAGCAACTCGGAGCCGGGCCACAGATGGGCTTCTCAGGAGGAGACTGTGGATCACAGCATCCATTCAGGAGAACATTTGTACGCCGATGATTAAAGTGGGACGACTTTGGCCCTCAAACAGACGTTGTTTTCAGAGCCGCGGACACAACGCCGCTCGAGGGAAATCTGTGAGTGGCTAGTGCTGCTTTTGGCAAACGCGCTTCAGCATCTCTCCGCTGGACCGAGCCAGTTATTAGACAGCCACGGCTGCAGAAGATCTTCCGGTCGTTCTGTGATTCACTGACTGCAGAGCAGCAGATGATGGGGTCAAATCGAGCAAAAACACTGAATGAGACTAAACCAGCCGCTCAATGTGAAAACAGCAGCGTTCAGAGCCAATCCATCACAGCAAAAACCAGCCTTTCTCGAGCTCCCTCACAAACACACTGGTGATCTCAAAGCTGAAGAGTGTGGGCTATTTCTAAAACGGTTCACCAATCACTGGTCAGAAAACACACGGTCCCAATCTCACACTGACACAGGGATCCTGCACGTTTAAGAGTTTTAAAAAACCCTAGTGTTGGGGTAAGTTTAGGGCCTCACTAGTCAGTAGCCCGATTAAGCAATTCAAAATAAAAGTTTATGTTTACATACTATATGTGTGTGTACTGTGTTTATTTATTATATATACCGTATATATATATATATATATACACACACACATACATGTATAATAAGGGAAAATATGTTAGAGTTATATGTAAATTTTATATTATATATAATATAAATTATATACACGTGTTTACATACAAATACATACAAAGCGTTTGAAAAATATATACATGTTTGTGTGTGTATTTATATATACATATAATAAATATACACAGTACTCACACATATAGTATGCAAACAAACTTTTATTTTGAATCGATTAATCGCAACTAATCGTTTCGCAATCCTAGGTACGTTACTTTTAAAAGTAATGCTTTACAATATTGCGTTATCTCATTCCTAATTGTGTTACTTTTTATAGAAAGTAATACATTACACGTTACTTTTGTGTTACTTTTTGTCACATGGGCTGGGTTTGCTTGTTTGTTTTTTTCAAAGTGACTGCTGTTACTTATTTGAAAAAGTAACTCAGTATTCATTGATAAATTTTATTAGTTACTTGTAAAAAGTAATCTGATTAATGCATTACCCCCAACACTGAACTGACTAGAGATGAATTACGAGCGGCTTCATGATATAGTTTGCAACACTGATTCTGTTTTGAAACAAGCTGCATTGTATAAAGCGCTATAGAAACGAATGTGACTTTACAATGTAACAATATAAAGCAAAAATACGCAGCAGCACATTAACACTTCCAGCATGAATTAAAGCTGCTTTATTCAACAGGTTTAACAGCCGTAAACAAGTTGTAAAAAATTAATGTCATGAAATGCTTTTCAAGGCAATGCATAATGTATTATGCACTTGAAAGCTAAATTAATCTCTTCACATTGACAAAAATGTTTAAAAAATTGGAACTGCTATTTAAATGTAAGAAAGTAGAAAACATTAAAAAAAAATTTTAAAGTTTGTGAAAATTTGTGCAAAAGTTAAAATAAAAATTAATTAATAAAGGAAAAGCAAAAATATAGAAACTTATAGGTAATTTATATTACTTGTTTAATAAATATAAACAAAATGTAATAATATAGCCACAAGCAGTGATTACCGAGGTTCAAGCTTTAAGGCTTTAAGCAAACCTAAATCAACGATTAAAAAGAGCATTGTTATTCTTGTTCTCTTCTAAATAATAACCTGGATTTAAAAAGAAAAGAGAAGGACATCCCCACAGCAACATTGTATCACCGTCATGTGTCATTCAGAACTCTCAATCACTCGCACACTCTTATCCATCGCTGTCTGACGCTCTCAGTCTGTCGTTTGAGTATCTGAGGTCAGAGGTCACGCTAACACTGCAGTCTCACCTTGTAGGTCCGACAGGACGGGTTAAAGGCGTTGGTTCCGCAGACGAACAGAGAGTCGTCGCTCTGCTGCAGCAGGACCTTGATGAAATTATGGCACTCGTCCTGGAACGAGACGAGAACTTATTACACCATATCTGCTGAATGAAATCCAACGCTTGTTTCTTACTCATTTTGGCTGCTGATTCCAAAAATAGTGTCTGTTTTGCTGGAGCATGTCACACTTTCTCACTAAATATGATGCATTTCATAGCATTTTTGCTTTTGCAAGCATTTGTGCTGTCTGTTATTCTCCCTTATTCAGCAGAAAAACTGCACAAACGCATGATTTCTGTCTGATTCTGAGCCAGATCACAACTGTTTGTTCAACTCTCAGCCTCTCTTCACATGCATGGCATTATTTTATTACTAATCCAGAATTATGTCCAGAGACAGAAGAAAATGCAAACACGAGCCAGATGTTTTCTGCTTTCACTGCACTCAAACAGAGACGAACTTATAGATATTGTTGAGAAAAAAGCTTATTTAATTCTAAACATGTCTTTGTAGATTTTTTTTTCTTTTACATTAAATTGAGTATTTAAACATTTTTTTCCGCACATTTTGAATGCTTCTTTATCATTAAAACTGACATTTTACTTTGATAAGTTATTAAAGCTGATACAGTACATGTATATAATTTGAAAAATCTGCATTCTTATTTAGAGAAAAAACTGCACATGGAAAGATTTTTTAATTGATATTTTTGAACTCGAATCAGGTAATATTAGGCCTTTTTTGCAAACATGAGCCAGATTTTCTCTGCTTGTAGTGCATCCAAACAGCCACAGATAATCAATGATATTGTGGAAAAAAGCTTATTTATTTATAAACCTGTGTTTATGTAAAGTTCTTTAATGGAGTATGTCCTACTCCTTTGCAGCGTGCACATTCAAATTAATTTTTTTGTCATTTTGCTGCTTTTGCGATTTTCTTAAGTGCATTAAAGCGGATACATATCAGCTTTAATGCACTTTTTTTTTTGGTTGAAAAACTATACATGGAAAGTTTCTCCACATCATCAAATTTCCTAATATTAGGCCTTTCAGAAGCAGATCTGTGTGATCCGTGACATCATCACTCATCTCTGACATCATCGCTCCTCGGTGACATCATCAGCTGTACCTTGTGCTTTCCCTTCATCCTGCAGGTGTCCACATCGGCCTGTCTGGACTTCCACGTCAGCTTCTGCGGACAGCAAATCAATGTCAGATCGATAGATTGGACTCAATTACAGCTCTTAAACTACACGCCGCTCTGATCCATCCCCATCAATCAGCCGGTTTGGCACGCACATACCACGTGACAGCGGCTCCTGATGGGATAAAGCTCTTCGAGAGAGAGACAGAACTCTATCCTCAGACTCACCTTACTGAAGAAGATCTCCTCTGTATTGGCCGTCTCGATGTCCACCGTGTAAATGTGATCCCTGTGAAGACATTCACACGTTCAGTCGTCTCCAGCTTCAGTATCACAGACTGTCCACATTAATAATCACTATTACAATATCAAAAGCATTCATCAGCAATGAGGATTTTTGTCACAATGCTGCAGCCCTGTAACGAGCTCCTGTTTTTATGTAAACACTGCATTATAAGCGGTTTTGTTAATGTTGATCACATTCGATTGGTAACAATCTATAGGATTCTGATTGAAGTAGCTGGTTCCATTTAAGTATTTTTAATGAAAAAAACCCCCAGATATAAACACTGTGCATAAGTTGTAAAAAAAATAAAAATAAAATTATATACACTTGAAAAAACATAAACAAAATTAAATAGTATAAACAAATATATGGACAAGGATAGAAGAACATTCCATTTTAGCTGATGAATTGTAAATTCTAGTTTAACTTCTCTTGTGTGTTCTGCTCATTTCTTCTGTTCTGTTCTCATGCGACCGGAACATGTTTTGAATCTGATCCAGCGTTCAGACTGGAGCTTAATTCAATCGAATCTTCCTCTTCGCTCAATCTAATAGAAAAGCCATTTGTGAAATGAATTCTGTCGTGCGGGTCACCAGAGGAGCAGCGATCTCAAGACCAGAGAAACTCCTCAAACCTTAGGAAAAGCCCAGTAATCACAGTGCCATCAGAAGTGTGTGTGTGTGTGTGTGTGAGAGAGAGAGTGTGTGTGTGTGTGTGTGTGTGTGTGTGTGTGTGAGAGAGAGTGATTGTGTGTGTGTGTGTGTGTGAGTGAGAGAGAGAGATTGAGTGTGTGTGTGTGTGGTGTGTGGGGGGAGAGAGAGATGACTGTGTGTGTGTGTGTGTGTGATGAAGGAGAGCAGGAGACAGGTGTGTGTGTGTGTGTGTGAGTGTGAGTGTGAGTGTGTGGAGTGTGTGTGTGTGTGTGTGTGAGAGAGTGATTGTGTGTGTGTGTGTGTGTGTGAGAGAGTGATTGTGGTGTGTGTGAGAGAGTGAGGGTGTGTGTGGGTGGTGTGTGTGTGTGGGAGAGAGAGAGTGAGTTGTGTGTGTGTGTGTGTGTGTGTGAGAGAGTGAGTTGTGTGTGTGTGTGTGTGTGTGTGAGAGAGAGTGATTGTGTGTGTGTGTGTGTGATGAGAGAGTTATTGTGGTGGGTGTGTGTGTGTAAGTGAGTGATTGTGGGTGTGTGTGTGTGTGTGTGTGAGGAGTTGTGGGTGTGTGATGGACAGAAAACACTCATTCAGTCCTCCAGCAGCATTAATCAGATCAGCTCAATTAATCAGCTCGTCTGAGCTACACAGCGATTGTGTTTCTGACTGATGAATTTCAATCAGCACAGGTACGGTGTCACGCTCCCATGTTAGTGGAATTCCATTCTAGGTGTAATTACTGCCGAATCTCAAACAAAAAAAAAAAACACAAAACTGAGAACTGATGAAGTTACTGCCGAGAGCTCTGTTTGTTTCTTTTATTTCAGGTCTGATGACTACTCAAAGCGATGGACTCACGGCCCGTGGATTTCTGAGCCAAATTAATTTTGAATGCAACTTTCAAACGACAAAATTAAGTATTTTTAACATTTGATAATTAAGTTCCATGATCATTGTAGGTACAAAATTACTTTTGCTGTTTGGAAGCCAAAATGTGTCATTTAGAGATTCATGCAACTTGCAGATAGTTTGGGGAATCCGTCTGAAACTTAAAAATAGATTAATTAATTTGTCAATATACATAGTGAAAAAATCTGGTGTAGAAACTATTTTCATTCAGAAATTGCTAATAAAATTTCACAAGTAATTACATTGAATTAAACACAAAATGATTAAGTAGAAAGACTGAAATAGTATTTTCTCGTAAAACGCACTCCAATAATCTGTTTTATGTAGAAAAACGTCATTTATTTGCCATGCAAAACAACCCAAGAGTTTCAGCGTTTAGTGAGACATGTATATTAAAAAAAAAAAAAAAATCATCTAAACATCAGACTTTTGTACAAATGACTTCACCAATCTACAGATGAGTCACAAACTGTGCTTCCAAACGCAGAGATAAAGCACAGCTTACAGCGTCCACAGAAGATGCTTTAATATCATCTGTTTATATAAGCTACAGAATACCAGGAAGACTGAATCTATGCAGGACTAATAATCGTAATATTCTAGAATGGCGTTAATAATGCATGTTCTCACTTCAGTTCACAATTCAGAATGATACAATTGGGTCTGAAGACAAGCTTAAGTAAAGTTTTAGTATAAACAATAGTAGTTATTTTTATTTGAGCTGAAATATGACATTTTTTTTTTTCACAAACGTCGATTCCGCAGTTTTCCATGCATGAAAATGAGTTCAGTTGTAATTTTGCTTGGTTCATTATAAACATTAGATGATATGAGTGTGCAGTGGAGACGATATCTGTAAACTTTCCATAACCAGATGGTTTAGCAAGATAATTATTCTCTTTCTTTAATAAAGACAATGTGACTGATGGAGTTCTGGTTCCTCTGGCTTGCTTAGTTGGGGACACTTAATATCCAGCGATATTGTCGACTTGATTTTGAAGTGTTAATTTTAAACATGCAAACGAGGCAATATCTAATTGATCTAATATTCACTCATTTGCACAAATTTCCAGCACATAAATCTGAACACTGGATAAAGTCAGGTTCTTCCGTTTTAATATTAGAGTTAAAGGTTCTTCCAAAGAAGCAGAAACCATGATCACAATTAAAATGTGATTATCATGCAGATTTGGATTTAAATGATTGAAATGTGTTGTTTTCACAGTTTTTGCCGTTGGTTGTCGTTGCTGATTGGACTGCGGCGCCATAGAACATTTTGTTGTAATTCTGTTACAATGACCAATTTCAAGCCCTACGAGTTTCCATAATCGATTCTGTTATTTTCCTGTGTATCTCTGTCAATCTGTATTGTATAAAGCGCTATAGAAATACACACGACTGACTAGACTTCATCTGATTAGACACAAAGCTCCAGATTTCTCCAGGTTTCTCCAAAGGAAAGAAAGTGAATAATCCATCGCATTCAAGTATGCGTATCTGCTAAAAACGAACTGAACACACAACCCCTCTCACGTTTGATGTGTTTTACTGAGTGCAGGTTTGTGCCGATCGAGTTTAACAGAGGATCTTTGTGCGCAGGAATGTGCTTCTCATGCGGCCGGCCACGTCCATCTGGTGGCCTTTTGTCAAACTCTCTCACTCTGTGTTCGCAGAGAAAGGAGCTCATTAGTATGCGTCTCACACCTGTCAATCCTCCACCGAAGCTCCGCCCTCCATCACACATGAGGCCTCAAACGCGGATCCAGAACCTTCTGGAGTTTCTCAGCTGTTCTGGGGTCAGTGGAGCAGTGTTTCTCTGTTCTCATGACGGGGGGCTTTGGGTTGTTAAGGGACCTCGGCCGCAGCGTGAGGAATGTAGACAATGTCCATGAGCACCTCTAGACCCAGAGCTCAGCTGTGTGTGTGTGTGAGAGAGAGAGAGGTGTGAGGGTGTGGGTGTGAGTGTGGTGTGAGGGAGTGTGTTACGGGTGTGAGTGTGTGTGTGTGAGTGTGAGAGTGTGAGAGTGTGTGAGTGTGAGTGAGAGAGAGAGAGAGAGAGAGAGAGTGTGAAAGTGTGTGTGTGTGTGTGAGTGTGTGAGTGAGAGAGAGAGAGAGAGAGAGAGAGTGTGAAAGTGTGTGTGTGTGTGTGTGCGTGAGTGAGTGAAGGAGAGGATAGAGAGAGAGAGGACGGAGTGTGTTGTAGTGTGTTGTGCCTGTGTATGAGAGTGAGGTGTCGAGGGGTGGGTGACGAGAAAGCAGAGAGAGAGGTGTGGTGTGTGTGAGAGAGAGAGAGGTGTGAGGTGTGGTGTGAGTGTGAGTGTGAGTGTGTGAGAGAGTGAGTGTTTGTGTGTGTGTGTGTGGTGTGTGTGGGGGGGGGGAGGGGGGGGTGTGTGAGAGAGAGAGAGGGTGTGTGGGAGAGTGTGTGGGGGTGTGTGTGTGTGGTGGGGTGTGAGTGTGAGTGTTGGAGTGTAAGTGGTGTGAGTGTGGAGAGTGTGAGTGTGAGAGAGAGAGAGTGTGTTGTAGTGTGCTTCAAATCACACAATCGCTGTGTTTCCATCCAAAGATTTGAATTGTGCAAAACTGGAATATCGCATAAAACATTTGCGAATAAAGCACCGTTTCCATCCAACGAGTCAAACAGAACAAAATCATCACTTCCTGATAAACGGGCACTATATATCACTAAGAAAACTAGAAGAAGCCACTGAATATAATAATTTTCACATATAATAAATGACTTGCGGCTCAAGAGCGAGCAGACGAAACATAATAAATGCGGTCATCGCTTTCAGAGGTGGATGCTGCTGTTTTGGAACGCAGTCGTGTAAGACAATTATACAGAAATACTTTGACAGACTTTGCTCAGGCATTTCAGAATGACCAGAACAACATTTCAGACGCTGTGCAACGAGATCAGTCCGCTGGTTAGTCAAGTTATCCCATCCCATAGCGCAAAGTCACATGACGATTGATTGATTGATTGATTGATTGATTGATTGACATAACCTAGTTGTTCAGAATTTGCTTGGTGAGCTCATCAACAATAATAACAACATACATTAAAATACATACATAAATGCACTTTAAATAAAGACTGCTCTCTGAGCTCTTTGTCACTTTAAACGGACTGATAAGCTCTTTTTGCACTACACTCATTATATCTTCACAGTTGTTTATATCAATTATATATATTTTTTTACAATGTCCTTATTTGTATAGTTTGTATTTTATATATTTAATCTGTATTTTCACGTTCTACTGTTAGTGTTATCTGTATGCTCCAAGGGTCTGAGAGTAACGCAGTTTCAATTCTCTGTATGTATGTGCTGTACACGTGGCAGAATTGACAATAAAGCAGACTTTGACATAAATACATCTATATGTCATATCAGTTACAAAGAGTGAAATGCAGATGCATAGATACCAGAGGAATTAAGAGCACAATCCTACAAGAAGTGCTGTTCAGAAAACGTTATTGTCCTGTTTGTGTGTGAGCTTCATATCACGTCCACTGCAACACACACTTCAGCTCAATATCGTCTAAATCCATAATTAATGCACAGCAGATCAGTGTGGATCATGCAGCTTTAGATCAGATCGGCTCTCCTGTATTTAAATGTTTCTGACCGTGTGTTTTATATTCACATCACCAGGGTCCAGTTACACAAGCACAGACACGGTCTTAAGAACTAGTCTGACTAACTAGCAGTTAGCTAAGAGTTAATCAGTCTTATTTTCTGGATTCAAATTAGAGCGATTTGACTGAATTTCTTTTGCAACCGGTCACTGATCAGAACTTTCCTTCCTCTTTCTCTCTGTCCTGCTGTACTTTCATCTCTAGATTTTGTTGAGCTGCTCTGAGGTTTCAAGAAACAAAACAAGCTGAAGAAAAACTCCAAAGAAAACTCTTTTTACAGCCGTGCTGAGTCACATCAGCCGCTACAGGCCTAAATAAAGCCACAAAACACCAGAAAGCCCAGAAGAGCCTGGAGCTGAAAGCAGAAAACATTGTTTTCTCTAAACTGCAGAGAAGAAAACAAAAGAGCTGTGATCTGACCATCAGAAAAACACTGATCCACCGCTAGAGCTTTCAAACCTCTTGTAATCAGAGATCTGACCAGCAGTGGGCAACCAATCAATCAGAGCTCCAGCATTTTCATTAGTGGAGAGTGAGAGGGGGAGGAGCCAACAACCACCAATCAATCAGAGCTCCAGCATTTTCATTAGTGGAGAGCAAGAGGGGGCGGAGCCTACAGCAACCAATCAATCAGAGCTCCAGCATTTTCATTAGTGGAGAGTGAGAGGGGGAGGAGCCTACAGCAACCAATCAATCAGAGCTCCAGCATTTTCATTAGTGGAGAGTGAGAGGGGGAGGAGCCTACAGCAACCAATCAATCAGAGCTCCAGCATTTTCATTAGTGGAGAGTGAGAGGGGGAGGAGCCAACAACCACCAACCAATCAGAGCTCCAGCATTTTCATTAGTGGAGAGTGAGAGGGGGCGGAGCCTACAGCAACCAATCAATCAGAGCTCCAGCATTTTCATTAGTGGAGAGTGAGAGGGGGCGGAGCCTACAGCAACCAATCAATCAGAGCTCCAGCATTTTCATTAGTGGAGAGCGA
The DNA here is from genome assembly GCA_018155175.1 of Sinocyclocheilus anophthalmus. Lineage (NCBI taxonomy): Eukaryota > Metazoa > Chordata > Actinopteri > Cypriniformes > Cyprinidae > Sinocyclocheilus > Sinocyclocheilus anophthalmus. The sequence goes on along the minus strand of JADLZN010007395.1, from coordinate 209,556 downwards.
GAGGGGGCGGAGCCTACAGCAACCAATCAATCAGAGCTCCAGCATTTTCATTAGTGGAGAGCGAGAGGGGGCGGAGCCTACAGCAACCAATCAATCAGAGCTCCAGCATTTTCATTAGTGGAGAGTGAGAGGGGGCGGAGCCTACAGCAACCAATCAATCAGAGCTCCAGCATTTTCATTAGTGGAGAGTGAGAGGGGGAGGAGCCAACAACCACCAACCAATCAGAGCTCCAGCATTTTCATTAGTGGAGAGTGAGAGGGGGAGGAGCCAACAACCACCAACCAATCAGAGCTCCAGCATTTTCATTAGTGGAGAGTGAGAGGGGGAGGAGCCAACAACCACCAACCAATCAGAGCTCCAGCATTTTCATTAGTGGAGAGTGAGAGGGGGAGGAGCCAACAACCACCAACCAATCAGAGCTCCAGCATTTTCATTAGTGGAGAGTGAGAGGGGGCGGAGCCTACAGCAACCAATCAATCAGAGCTCCAGCATTTTCATTAGTGGAGAGCGAGAGGGGGAGGAGCCTACAGCAACCAATCAATCAGAGCTCCAGCATTTTCATTAGTGGAGAGCGAGAGGGGGAGGAGCCTACAGCAACCAATCAATCAGAGCTCCAGCATTTTCATTAGTGGAGAGTGAGAGGGGGCGGAGCCTACAGCAACCAATCAATCAGAGCTCCAGCATTTTCATTAGTGGAGAGTGAGAGGGGGCGGAGCCTACAACCACCAATCAATCAGAGCTCCAGCATTTTCATTAGTGGAGAGCGAGAGGGGGCGGAGCCTACAGCAACCAATCAATCAGAGCTCCAGCATTTTCATTAGTGGAGAGTGAGAGGGGGCGGAGCCTACAACCACCAATCAATCAGAGCTCCAGCATTTTCATTAGTGGAGAGCGAGAGGGGGCGGAGCCTACAGCAACCAATCAATCAGAGCTCCAGCATTTTCATTAGTGGAGAGTGAGAGGGGGCGGAGCCTACAGCAACCAATCAATCAGAGCTCCAGCATTTTCATTAGTGGAGAGCGAGAGGGGGCGGAGCCTACAGCAACCAATCAATCAGAGCTCCAGCATTTTCATTAGTGGAGAGCGAGAGGGGGCGGAGCCTACAGCAACCAATCAATCAGAGCTCCAGCATTTTCATTAGTGGAGAGCGAGAGGGGGAGGAGCCTACAGCAACCAATCAATCAGAGCTCCAGCATTTTCATTAGTGGAGAGCGAGAGGGGGCGGAGCCTACAGCAACCAATCAATCAGAGCTCCAGCATTTTCATTAGTGGAGAGTGAGAGGGGGCGGAGCCTACAGCAACCAATCAATCAGAGCTCCAGCATTTTCATTAGTGGAGAGCAAGAGGGGGCGGAGCCTACAGCAACCAATCAATCAGAGCTCCAGCATTTTCATTAGTGGAGAGCGAGAGGGGGCGGAGCCTACAGCAACCAATCAATCAGAGCTCCAGCATTTTCATTAGTGGAGAGCGAGAGGGGGAGGAGCCTACAGCAACCAATCAATCAGAGCTCCAGCATTTTCATTAGTGGAGAGCGAGAGGGGGAGGAGCCTACAGCAACCAATCAATCAGAGCTCCAGCATTTTCATTAGTGGAGAGCGAGAGGGGGCGGAGACACGCAATCAATAATCCCCCCCCCCCCCCCCCCCCCCAGCGCTCCGCATTTCATTAGGGAGAGTGAGAGGGGGCGGAGCCTACAACCACCAATCAATCAGAGCTCCAGCATTTTCATTAGTGGAGAGCGAGAGGGGGCGGAGCCTACAGCAACCAATCAATCAGAGCTCCAGCATTTTCATTAGTGGAGAGTGAGAGGGGGAGGAGCCTACAGCAACCAATCAATCAGAGCTCCAGCATTTTCATTAGTGGAGAGCAAGAGGGGGCGGAGCCTACAGCAACCAATCAATCAGAGCTCCAGCATTTTCATTAGTGGAGAGCAAGAGGGGGCGGAGCCTACAGCAACCAATCAATCAGAGCTCCAGCATTTTCATTAGTGGAGAGCGAGAGGGGGCGGAGCCTACAGCAACCAATCAATCAGAGCTCCAGCATTTTCATTAGTGG
>JADLZN010007395.1:0-202500 GCA_018155175.1 Sinocyclocheilus anophthalmus | reverse complement strand
GGAGAGTCCTCACCACAGACCTGGAGTTAAAAACCAGTTACACTACAGTGGCATCAGATACACAGTGTACATTCACTATATGTGACCCTGGAGCACAAAACCAGTCATAAGGGTACATTTTTTTAAATTGAGATTTATATATCATCTGAAAGCAGAATAATGAGCTTTCCATTGATGTATGGTTTGTTAGGATAGCACAATATTTGAAAATCTGGAATCTGAGGGTGCAAAAAAATCTAAATATTGAGAAAATCATCTTTAAAGTTGTTCAAATGAAGTTCTTAGCAATGCATATTACTAATCAAAAATGAAGTTGTAATATAATTACTGTAGGAAATTTACTAAATATCTTCACGGAACACGATCTTTAATTAATATGCTAATGATTTGGCATAAAAGAAAAATCGATATTTTTGACCCATACAATGTATTGTTGGCTATTGCTACAAATATCCCCCAGCGACTTAACACTGCTTTTGTGCTGCAGGGTGCATATATTCACTAGTGAACAGCAGCTCATGAGCCGCATTTTACACTCACACACACCGTTAGATAATCATGTAAACTCAGACAGTCGTCACCATATGATTTCCTATGACATCTGACATTTTATTTCACTTTTAATTATCTGCAGTAAAATAGCTGTAATGTGGAATGTCATGGAAGGTAGATAGTAAAAAATGTTATGCCAGATAGTAAAAAAGTAAATGCCGTGTCAGCAGATGAAGATCATAGATTCTCAAGATCTGTGTTGTACGTTTTCTACCAGTTACATAAGAGCTGTATTAATGCAATAATAGAAAGACACAGTAGATTAAAATTACACAAGATCACAAAAAAAGAATGTTTTCTGGAAGGGTCTTAATAAACAAGTCCTTTACCGATCTTTCTAAATAAGAAGCTTAATAAGAAGAAGAATAATAAGTTTAAGAGCTCAAGTTTAGTAAGTCTAGAATGTCACTGAATTTGGCAATTTTTGGATTAATTAATCAAAAGTAGGCTTGTACGATTAATCAAATTCAAATACGATTTGTTCTCGTGTTTGTGACTGTCACTGAAATATAAACACAGAAACTCACTACAAACCAACAAAATAAAAGCAGTTTAACTAAACTAAGACATTATGACAAATATATTACTATCTATGGGGTTTAAATGAGAATTAATATTCAGTAACAAAACAACGTTCTCACAACTTTCACTAATGATTTTTTAAAAACTTTTTAAAGTAATGTTTATGGAACATTCTTATTACTTTATTAATATTTGATACACGTTCTCACAATGTTTAGAGAAAACATTCTTTGATCAAAATCCTCTGAATGAACGTTCTAAGAAACATTTTTTGTAACCTTTTTAATAACATTCAAATCATGAAAGCAAACTGTTCTTAGAATATTAAAAATAAACATTCAAATAACGTTATATTTTGGATGTTGGTTGAATATTGTAAGAAAAGTTTTTGTTATCTTTAAATAACATTATAATCACAGCAAGAAAACTAGACATTTAAATGCTTTAGAAACATTTCAAAACAATGTTCCTACAGCATTTTTATAACCTAAATGTGTGAGCGGGGATCTTTTACAGGGCTCTACAGTAGATCAGCTGATTGACCATCAGATGACAGAAACAAAACAATAAATCCGCTTCATAAACTCAGTGACAGTGACACACACACACACGATGACAGCGATATGAACACACGACAGGAACGATGGCTTCATGATCCTGTTACACCTGCAATAGAAGCACTGAGGCCTCAAAATCAAATCATGATCAGAATGAACGAACAGCACTTCAGACAAACACAAATGCACTGAATCAGCTTTAACCCGCACTCAAACTCTCTGTGAATCTCTAGTGTTCAGCAGAGAAATGCAAATGCCGTGCTCCTGTGTGACGTCTGATCCATCAAAACAACGCTTTGAGCAGAGACACGCAGACAGCTCGAGCTGAACTGAGCTTCCTTACAGCTGCTCTTAATTGGATCTGATGCTTTAAAGACTCGTTCTCAGTCACTCACCCTCATCTGAGTCAAACCTCACTAATCAGCAGAGACGAGACCCACCTGAACCCACGCTTACAGACACAGTCACAGAGAAAACCACCGCATATCACGAGAATACACCACAAATCATGAGAATACACCACAAATCACGAGAATACACAGTACATCACGAGGTTACACTGCAAATCAAGAGAATACACCACAAATCACGAGAATACACAGTACATCACGAGGTTACACTGCAAATCAAGAGAATACACCACAAATCACGAGAATACACAGTACATCACGAGGTTACACTGCAAATCAAGAGAATACACCACAAATCACGAGAATACACAGTACATCACGAGGTTACACTGCAAATCAAGAGAATACACCACAATCACGAGAATACACCACAAATCACGAGAATACACCACAAATCACGAGAATACACAGTATATTACGAGAATACACCTCATATCACGAGAATACACCACAATCACGAGAATACACAGTATATTACGAGAATACACCTCATATCACGAGAATTACACCACAATCACGAGAACACAGTATATTACGAGAATACACCTCATATCACGAGAATACACCACAAATACGAGAATACACAGTATATTACGAGAATACACATCTTCACGAGGAATACACACAACCACGAGAATACACACAAATCACGAGAATCACAGATATTATGAGAATACACCGCATACAGAGAAGACACCAACAATCACGAGAATATACTGCAATCATGAGAATACACCGCATATCACGAGAATACACCACAAATCACGAGAATACACCACAAATCACGAGAATACACTGCAATCACGAGAATACACCGCAAATCACGAGAATATACTGCAATCATGAGAATACACCACAAATCACTAGAATACACTAAAAATCACGAGAATCCATCGCAAATCACGAGAATACACCGCAATCACGAGAATACACTGCAAATCACGAGAATACACCGCAAATCATGAGAATACACCGCACATCACGAGAATACACTGCAATCACGAGAATACACCACAATCACGACAATACACAGTATATTACGAGAATACACCTCATATCACGAGAATACACCACAAATCACGAGAATACACCACAAATCACGAGAATACACCACAAATCACGAGAATACACCGCAAATCACGAGAATACACTGCAATCACGAGAATACACTGCAATCACGAGAATACACTGCAATCACGAGAATACACTGCAATCACGAGAATACACTGCAAATCACGAGAATACACTGCAAATCACGAGAATACACTGCAAATCACGAGAATACACTGCAAATCATGAGAATACACTGCACATCACGAGAATACACTGTAATCACGAGAATACACTGCAATCACGAGAATACACTGCAATCACGAGAATACACTGCAATCACGAGAATACACCGCAAATCACGAGAATACACCGCAAATCACGAGAATACACTGCAAATCACGAGAATACACCGCAAATCACGAGAATACACTGCAATCACGAGAATACACCACAAATCACGAGAATACACAGTACATCACGAGGTTACACTGCAAATCAAGAGAATACACCACAAATCACGAGAATACACCGCAAATCACGAGAATACACCGCAAATCACGAGAATACACCGCAAATCACGAGAATACACTGCAAATCACGAGAATACAGCGCAATCACGAGAATACACTGCAAATCACGAGAATACACTGCAAATCACGAGAATACAGCGCAATCACGAGAATACACCGCAAATCACGAGAATACACTGCAATCACGAGAATACACCACAAATCACGAGAATACACCGCAAATCACGAGAATACACCACAATCACGAGAATACACCACAAATCATGAGAATACACCACAATCACGAGAATACACCACAAATCATGAGAATACACCACAAATCACGAGAATCCATCGCAAATCACGAGAATACACTGCAATCACGAGAATCCATCGCCAATCACGAGAATACACCGCACATCACGAGAATACACCGCAAATCACGACAATATATGCACCACAATCATGAGAATACACCACAAAACACGAGAGTGCACCGCACATCACGAGAATACATGGCAAACACGAGAATGCACCGCAATCACGAGAATACACCACAAATCACGAGAATACACCGCAAATCACGAGAATACACCGCAAATCACGAGAATACACCACAAATCACGAGAATACACCGCAAATCACGAGAATACACCACAATCACGAGAATACACCACAAATCATGAGAATACACCACAATCACGAGAATACACCACAAATCATGAGAATACACCGCACATCATGAGAATCCATCGCAAATCACGAGAATACACCGCACATCACGAGAATACACTGCCAATCACGAGAATACACCGCACATCACGAGAATACACCGCAAATCACGACAATATATGCACCACAATCATGAGAATACACCACAAAACACGAGAGTGCACCGCACATCACGAGAATCCACCGCACATCACGAGAATACATGGCAAACACGAGAATACACCACAAATCATGAGAATACACCACAAATCACTAGAATACACTAAAAATCACGAGAATCCATCGCAAATCACGAGAATACACTGCAATCACGAGAATACACCACAAATCACGAGAATCCATCGCAAATCACGAGAATCCACCGCACATCACGAGAATACACTGCAATCACGAGAATACACCACAAATCACGAGAATACACCACAAATCACGAGAATCCACCGCACATCACGAGAATACACTGCAATCACGAGAATGCACCGCAATCATGAGAATACACCACAAATCACTAGAATACACTAAAAATCACGAGAATCCATCGCAAATCACGAGAATACACCGCAATCACGAGAATACACTGCAATCATGAGAATGCACCGCAATCACGAGAATACACCGCAAATCACGAGAATACACTGCAATCACGAGAATACACTGCAAATCATGAGAATACACCACACATTATGAGAATCCACGGCACATCACGAGAATCCATCGCAAATCACGAGAATACACCACACATCATGAGAATACACTGCAATCATGAGAATGCACCGCAATCACGAGAATACACCACAAATCACGAGAATACACCGCAATCACGAGAATACACCGCAATCACGAGAATACACCGCAATCACGAGAATACACTGCAATCATGAGAATGCACCGCAATCACGAGAATACACCGCAAATCACGAGAATACACTGCAAATCACGAGAATACACTGCAATCACGAGAATACACTGCAAATCATGAGAATGCACCGCAATCACGAGAATACACCGCAAATCACGAGAATACACTGAAATCACGAGAATGCACCACAATCATGAGAATACACCACAATCACGAGAATGCACCACAATCATGAGAATACAATGCAAATCATGAGAATACACCGCACATCACGAGAAAATACCGCACATCACGCGAATCCACTGCACATCACGAGAATACACCACAAATCATGAGAATACACCACAATCACGAGAATACACTGAAATCACGAGAATGCACCACAAAACATGAGAATGCACTGCAAATCACGAGAATATACCGCACATCACGAGAATCCACCACAAATCAAGAGAATACGCAGGAGAGAAGAACACAAGCGAGACTATGCTTCAGTAAAACTCACACTCAAACACTTGTAGAAAGACACTATTTACACATGTATTCATGAGCATTACCACACACACACACACACACACACACGCTCCAGAAGATCAGTGTTTCTGACTTGAAAACAGAAGTAAACACACAATCATACCAAGGTTACTATCGTCAACTAAAACTAAAACTATAAATTATATTATATCTATTATATCATTAAAAAACATTTTCATTACTTGAAATGAAACATTAACTTAAAATAAAATAGGAAAAAAGCAACATTTGTTCATTTTCATTCAGTTTAATGTTATGTACTAAAATAACTAAAACCAAAAAAGAAGAAAAATATATATATTTTAAATTTTTGTTGCTTGAAATAAATGAACCTTAAATGAAATAAGCTTTCTTTTATTTCAGCTTGTTGCTGAAAGCATCATTCCTCATTTTCATTTAGTGTAACTTTGAAACACTAAAATAACTCAAACTGGAATAAAAGTTGATGATGCTGAAATAACACTGGTTGACACAGGAGCATCAGTCTCATATTTCTCTTTCTCCCGAGAGATTTCCCGCAGCGACAGCTGTTCAATATCTCATTTCTTTACTGCGTCAGGAGATGTTTGTGACGAGCCGCTCCTGATATCAGCTGTGTCATGCAATTTTTCTAATGGAGATTTCTCATTAATTGAGCGTCTGGCGTCATAGTTCACAGGTCTGCGTTTCTCAAAGGTTGCACACGCAGTCATTGTCTCGCTGCGAGGCAAAATAGAGATGCAGGAGAAAAACAGCTCAATTGAACTGGGGTTATGTGATCCGCATGCAGAATTACGGAGCAGCTCCACTCCTTCATTAGAGCCTGTAATTTAATTTTACACTTAGAATAATTGGTGCTAATTTGGAGCGCTCATGAGGAAAATATAGAAAGTGACGTATAGAGACGGTGGGACTGAGAGACAAAACAACAACAATAGCAGCAATTATTATTCAGGACAGAGGAAAATGATGCCACTTTACCGCTCACAACCACATTATACACGATCATCATTTAAAGTGCTTTAGAGAGAACATCAATATACTCATATTAAAGTCGAGTTGCAGAACAAAAAGATCCCTCAGGAGGAATAAAACACAAATACGGGACAGATCACCTCATCTGATGAGAAATGATCGAGTTCATGTTGAGACTCTGGTATCTTGTGTAGATCTCATGACAGTCTCTAGATCCAGAGAGCTGCAGGGCTTAATTACAATGCTAAAAACACCCAAAATCAATGTGAAGTTCATCAACAACTGTAGTACCAAAAAAATATATATAATTTTTTAGGCCAAAACCAGTAAACAAGTTGCATTTTAGCACTTCCTTTTTTTTGGTTAAATACATGAAATGAGGTCTGTGTCGAACAAAAACTGAAGATATTTTCATGTTAAATGGCACTACAGAGGTTCACGGGACAATAAATGCCATCAAACCAAACAAGCAAACTCATCTACTAACTAGACGCTTTCAGAGTTTATGATCGCGCTCTTGCAAACTAGGGCTGAGTGAATTTTTCCCGATTTTATCGATTAATTTGAATGTCATGTTTTGCCATGATTTAATTTTTTTAAATTGATGAATCATGGTTTTGAATAGACGCTGCAAAAGACGGTCAAACGCGTCCGTCAAGTGCATGTTTACATAGAAAATGCATGTTTTGGCTAAGAAAAATTTCGCATTTTTGCATTCAGCAATTTCTGAAAATATAGGATATGCTTAAGACAATATTTGCCTTCATATTTCATGCATCTTTTCTGCAAAGATATTTAGCAACTGGATTTGTTTTGCATGTACAGCATGTTGAACTTCATGTGAACAGAATTTTCTTTAACCAGATGGTTCTTAAAGAGAACGTTACTTGGATGATGCTGTAGTTAATTTTTAAGTTGACCAGTTAAATATAAAAAAAAAAAAAAAAAGATCTTGAATTGGTTCAATATTCTGAAAAGAAATCTAGATTTCGCCCAGCTCTTAATTCTAAAGGTCTTTGCACACTAACTCCGAAATTTTTGCACGTTAAAAAATAAATACGACCTCTCGGTTCTGCGTTTTCACATCCGTAGCAAGCATTTTGATTAGAAAGGATGACGAATATGAAAAAACTCAGTGTGCGAGGACCTTAACTCAAACTTTCAGGGAAATGTTTTTAGATAAAGAGTAAAGAGTGGTCGGGAGCTGAATGTTGGTGATGTTGAAGTCGTGTGACCGTGATGTAGTTCGTTAATAGTCTACGTTTAGCTTTTTATTTCTGCTGACAGGCTTCGAAATTCATTAGGCTTGTGTTTGTTTTTGAAGATTATGATCGGCCACAGAGCTCATTTTAAGCCAATGGAGAAATACCAGAGTAATGCTCGACAGGTTATCACTGCAGCATCGTTTTGTTTTATTGAAGAATACAGATCTTGCAATCACAGAAATAACTGTGGTTAATTGATTTAATGTATAGATGCTTCCAGATTCTGTCCAAATGACTCTTACTGATCGTTAAAGGGTCAGCTCGCCCAAAATGATCATTTACTCGGCCTCATGTCATTCTTTATGACTTTATTTCTTCTGTGGAACACTTTGCAGAGGACTTGCATTTCATGGATGAAATAAAAATTTAACATTTCTCACAATATCTGCTTTCAGTGCCCTAATGAAAAATAAATATACTTAAATGTATTTGAAATATCATTAAGTATACTACAGTACAAATGCATTTTCATATTTATGTACTTAATAAAATGTCCTGCAATTGTACTTTTAGTATGCTAAGCTGATGTACTTAATGTCTGATAAACTGGAACAACTAATTGTAATGCACTTTAATTGTGCTGAAGTCCAATTAATGAGATACGGATGTATTGATTGTGCCTAAAGTGGACTACTACACTTCAGGTACACTTTAAATATATGATATGTACATCAAAATAAAAGTTTGTTTTAATGTGAGGAAATAATGACAGAAATAAATGACTATTGTTTACTAAAATGCACTTCGCATAAGTAATACCACCACTAATAATAATCATTTTAAGGAAAATCAAACCAAGATATTTTTCATCCATGTTGTACTTTATACAGCGATTTTGTGCAGCATCTTATTTGACAAAAAAAATGACAAAATTAATATACAAAAAATGCAATGTTTGTTGTAAAACAATTGTTCTATTTTCATTTGATTACATTTAACAATTCAATTCAAATTTATTCGTTTAAATTAAATTTGATGAAACATAAACACGAATCCAGTAACAATAAAATGTAAAACACAGAATTTAGGGGAAAATAAAAGAGATTTTATGGAGCCCTAAATTAAACGAGTTTATTTGTGAACAAACAAGTCATGTTTACATTCATTCTCAAGGGCTAACATAACAAAATAGGTGATAAATTATCGATATCTATGTTTGAAAAAATTATAGTGATTTACATTTACATTTACATTTAGTCATTTTAGGAGACACTTTTATCCAAAGCGACTAACAATTGGGGAATACATAAAGCAATTCATCTTAAAGAGGCAAACAGACACAAGAAGTGTTTGTAAACCAAGTTCTTAGACTTGTTCAATAATACAATCTAGAAGAGAAGGAATAACTCAGAGAAGAATTTTTTTTTTTTTTTTTTAAAGTTGAAGTCAAGTAGCTTTTAAAGAGATGAGTTTTCAGCTGTCGCTAGAAAATTGTCAGGGATTCAGCATTCCGAATAGGGGTTTGAAGATCATTCCACCAGCCAGGAATGGTTAACGAGAATGTTCTGGAAAGTGATTTAGTGCCTCTCTGTGGTGGTACCACGAGGCGTCGCTCACTAGCGGGTCTCAGACTTCTAGAGGGGATGTAGATTCGAAATAGTGAGTGGAAGTAGGCGGGTGCTGAACCTGTGGCTGTTCTATATGCAAGCATCAATGGCTTGAACTTGATTCGAGCCGCAACCGTTAGCCAGTGCAAGGAGATAAAGAGAGGTGTAACGTGGTTTTTTTTGGGCTCGTTGAAGACCAGTCGTGTCGCTGCATTCTGAATCATTTGTAGAGTTTTGATTGTGCTTGATGGGAGTCCAGCCAGTAGAGCATTGCAGTAGTCCATCCTAGAGATGACAAGGGCCTGGACAATAAGTTGTGCAGCATGCTCCGTTAGAAGGGCCTGATCTTTCTGATGTTGTGCAATGCAAACCTGCAAGATCGAGCGGGCTTTGCAATGTGGTCTTTGAAGGTCAGCTGGTCAAAGGTTACACCAAGATTTCTGACCTAAGTTGATGGGGTAATTGTAGAAGAAATTAGCTGGATGGAGAAATCATACTGTAGTTGGAGTGGCAGGGAAGACAAGAATCTCAGTCTTTGCCAGGTTGAGCTGTACGTGATATTCTTTCATCCATGCCGAGATTTCTGCCAGGCAGCCCTGAGATCCGTTCAGCTACCGTTGGATCATCTGGTTGAAATGAAAGATATAGCTGTGTGTCATCAGCATATGGTAGGAGAAACCTTGTGCCTGTATGATGGGACCCAGTTATGTTGTGTATATGGAGAAGAGGAGTGATTGGGACCATAGTTTCCGTGACCAAACCTGAAATATCATGTAAGAACACACAAAAGAGCAATTTAAGACCAATCCATCTCAATCCAGTGTCATGAAGTCAATGTGAGACAAACAGGGATTTAATTCCAGGAATAAATGGTTTTCCCAGCGGATCTCCTGCCATTAAATGAGCCGCACACACAATCTGCACATATTATCATCGCATTCAGCCGCTTTTGTCCACGTCATTTATCATCGTTGACCGAACAGGTCATTCTCTGTCTCCGATACACGCAGACGTAATATTCGTGAAGATAAGCTCCAGCACGAAGCAGGGTTACGATCGTTAACTAAAATAAAATATAAATAAACATAAACTTATTTGATTTCTGCTAGTTGACATGGCAACATTTCTTTTTTTTTACTTGATGACTAAAAATGTAATAATTATAATTTTTTTAAAACTATACAGACATATTTAAGGTAATAAAAATGGGAAAAAAAACATGCAAAAAATTTATTTGCAAAAACAGGTAACTCAAAAAAACAAAACATTTTTCATTGTGCATTCCAGTTAATCTCAATCAAACTGCAGTTGGGTTATTTTGATTAGGTTAAAAAATAACTAAAAATTACAGCTAACTAACACAATAAAAACATGATTACATAATAAAAACATGATTTATGACACTTTAACAAAATGGCGTTATCTGTTTTTGCAAATAAACTCTTAAAATATATATAGACAGATATATATAAATTTAAAATGACGACTAACGAAACACGATACAGACATAATGATTCCTCAAATCATGTGTGTAGCATGTTATTATAATTAACTATAACTAAAACAATAAAAAATCTTTAACTTGAAATAAAAGCATTTTCAACATGCACTAAAATAACTAAAACTAAAACTGAAAAAAAAAGCATAATAAATTTTAACAACTAACTTACAAAATATAAAACAAAAGTACAACTTAATCAACTTAGTGCAATAGAATGTACCTCCTCTGCTTTATTTTTGTAAAAATCGAGGCATTGCCATTTTGAATAAAACTAGTAGCATTAAGACACGTTTTGAGTTTGAATTGTCTTGACTTTTTGAGTTGAACTCTAAAACTGAACGTCAACATTTTGACTTGACATTATTTCTGAACATATAGGATACGTTTAAGACAATATTTGCTTTCATGTTTCATGCATCTTTTCTGCAAAGATGAGAATGTTACTTGAATCATCTTGTAGTTACGTTTTTAATCGACTAGTTAAACATCAAAAAACAGAAATCAAAATCTTGAATCTTCCATCAAGCATTCTGAAAGTAATCGTGATTATGCCATATTGCATATGACACACCGATAAATATAATGTTTATCTTTAATATTATTTCTAACAATTACTGACAGTGCATTCAAACAGGGCTGCGTTTCCCAAAAGTGTTATAAGAATGGCAGCCCTGAACAATGCTTTTCAGAGGACAGAAAAAACATATGTTTGAGTTATTTCACAATAAACAGATTGAAGTTGTAGCCTACATGGGTTGTGCAGTTACATTCATTTAGACTGAAAGTTAAAAGTTTATACTGATCACGTTCTATTCTGTAATGTTAATATAAATCATACACTTTCAGAATAAAAAGGTTGCATATTATGCCTGTATCACTGGCAGTCCCTTATGAAAATGAACCATGAGGTGCGTACTTATGCACTATTCTATGACGTTTTGTAGTATAAATAGTGTGTAGTGCGTTCACACTGAAACTTCCAAAAATAAAAAGTGCACTTTAAATACCCAGATGATGCACTTATAAATAACCGAAAAAATGAAGTGTGGAATGTTGGACTGTCTCAGCTTTAACTACGCCGCGAAGGGGGAGGGGCTATCAGACTCCGATTATTAATGACAATATGACCTTATATAATTCATACACTACATGGTTGAGTACATAGTGTATAGTGCATCATTTGGGACGCAGTTATGGTTTTGCTAAAGTTTCAGTAGTTATAGTATAGTTCCATAACTATAGTATTTGTAGATTCCCATGGTTACCACTACAGTAAACATTTAAAGCATGTGTAAACAAAAACATAACCCAATAAGTTGCAACTAAGGCATATTGAATGTTAAAATGCGTTTCATATATAAAGCTAAGTGGGTATCATTGCCCATTTTACTCTTAGTAATTTAATAATTTAATGAATTTCATAATTTAAAAGTTCCGTTTAGAAATATCGGTACCGATATCGACGATGCCGACCTTTAAAAGTATCGGTATCGTATCGAAAACAAAACAAGTGGTATCGGCCATCCCTACTGAGCAGTGAAGCAGGAAGCAGATCAGGACACACAGGAAGTCCAGACAGTGAACAGCGCTCGTGACGCTCAAAGTCAATCCCAGCGAACGCAGCAGATTAGAGTCTCTATCTGAGGGAACAGACGCCCCTCCAGCGCTGCTCCTTTATTTCACTCAACCGGGTTAAAGACACTCAATCCGGCAGCGCAGATGATGCTGACCGCGCGCATGTAAGAGAACACCAGCGGACGATTAGCGCTCATTACATCAGCGAGAGCAGGAACCTTCACGAGTCGGTCGCTCTGAAAGCATCAGCGTTCCTGTTGAATTCATTCCTCACATCCCACACAACACATCCATCACACACACTCCACGGACAGCGAGTTATAAATACTACAACCCATCCATGACACTAACAGAAGGCCACCTGCTGCTTTTAATTTTACAATTTTTATTCCTCAGATGTCTGTTGTTTCTATATACAGCTAGGTATAATTCTATTCTCTAGAATCCAGGCCATATCTCACCTGAGCAACACATAGCACACCTCAGGACTGTACATCTGTGAATACCTGATCAACCTATTGTTTTTTATGCATTACTATAACCTAACACTAAAAGAAAGCTTTCTGGATTTTTTGATTGATTTGTATTTGTATTTATTTATTTACACACTGCTATAAAAACCCAAACACACACAAATGAGGAGCGTCTGTGTTCAAGACTGAATCAACCATTTAATTCCTGCTCATCGGTATTTTAACGTTTTATCGTCTGACTGGAGGCTGAATCAGTGATGAGGTCACATCCTTCAGAAAAGGACTGAATGAATAAGACAACAATATGAGAATTAAAGCGATATTTCAGCCACATTCTGTCATCATTTTTTCACTCTCACTTCGCTCCAAACCTGTATGACTTTCTTTCTTCTGTAAAAGATGATATTTTGAAGAATGTTGGGAACCAAACAACACTAGACTCCATTGACTTTCACTGTATGGACAACAAGCTAAGTCTTTTTCAGATTTAATCGATTAATTAGAATTTAATGTTTTGCCATAATTAGATTTTTTAAAATCAAATCAGAATATAATCAAATCGCTTGACAGTCAGGAAGAGCTTGAATCGACTGGACTTTTTGAGTCTAAAACGGAATGTTTTGGCTAATAAATATTTATAATTTTTCTTATTTTATATGATTTCTGAACATATGGATATGTTTAGACAATACTATTCATGCAGCTGTTATTTGCCAAGAATTTAACAAGTGCATTTGTTTCATGCTACACAGGATGAGGCGTCCATGTGTGAACAGAACTTTCTTTAAACAGATGGTTAATAAAGAGAGTTGTAGTTAGGTTTTAAGTTGACTAGTTAAAGATTTTTTTTTTTTAAATCAATTAAATGAATCGGTCATTTTTTACCCTGGAGCACAGAAGCAGTGTTGAGTCGCTGGGGGATATTTGTAGCAATAGCCAACAATACATTGTATGGGTCACAATTATACATTTCTCTTTTATGCCAAAAATCATTAGGATATTAAGATCATGTTCCATGAAGATATTTTGTCAATTTCCTACCATAAATATATCAGAACTTAATGTTTGATTAGTAATATGCATTGCTAAGAACTTCATTTGAACAACTTTAAAGATGATTTTCTCAATATTTAGATTTTTTTGCACCCTCAGATTCCAGATTTTCAGATATTGTGCTATCCTAACAAACCATACATCAATGCAAAGATTATTATTCAGCTTTCAGATGATGCATAAATCTCAATTTCAAAAAAATTGACCCTTATGATTGGTTTTGTGCTCCAGGGTCACATATGTTCAAAATTTTTCATCATTTTTTTGCCTTATCACCCAGCCCAGAGACATTTCTCACAAACTCTTTAGTAAGGAGAGTAAATGATGTCAGAATGTTGATGTTCTGAGTGAACGACTCCTTTAATGACATGAATTCAGTCCCAGAGATCAATCCTGAACACCTGAAGCGCTCCTCGTTCCTCATCCTGGAGCCGAATAAAGCAGCTCTTCACACATGGATGGGTATGTGGGTCAGATAGCGTGTTGGGGCCAAACACGGGGGTGATTTGTGGTCAGTAATGGGGCGACCTGAGCTCTTTGTCTCGGGCCCCTCGTCTCGTCTCTCTGGGAGCCTCTTTCTCAACGCCCTGCCCACGTGATCCACACTGACGCCTTTGTCCAAAACCTATTGAAAACCAGTCTGAGCTAGGACCACCAATTAGCTGAGCCCCATGGGGTGACACGGCCCTTGAATGCACGGGGCCCCGCATACTACTCCCAGCATGCTCTGCATGACAAGATCCACCTTATCTGTCAAACGCTCCTCCGTAAGACGAGCCGTGTGACCGCGAGCACTCACATAATCACGTGTGATTGTCTTACACATCCACCTCCGTCATCTAGAGCACTAGATGAGATTACCGGAGGATTCGGCCCTCAACCAGCCACTCAAACACAGAGAAAACACGCTACCAGTGCTGGGACGGTTACTGTGGAACTGTAATAGGTTACAGATTACAAGTGACCCTATTTAAAATGTAATATGTAGCGTAATTATTTCAATTACTTTACTAAAGTAATGTAACTGATTACATTTGATTACTTACACATGCTTATACGATAACTATTTTACTTCCTATTTGGGTTTATGTTTATCATGCTTTATTTTTTAAGATTAACTGTTTTTTCCAAAGCATTATTAGATGCCAGTGTTTCCTGTCATAACTATACAAAGATTTGATTTCAGAAACAGTATATCATAGCTATTAAACTATTTCTTCTTATGGTTTTAAATCTGTTTTTAACCTTTTTTTTTTTAACCAGAACAATCTCAAAGTAAAAAGAGGTGCTAAAGTCTGATTTTGTGGTGGCTGTGCTTCAAAATTAAATGATTATAATCTTAATTCAAGTGATGAAGGATTGTGAAAGTCTGACAGTAATCAGTGCTGAGGTTAACCTGCCTGCTTTACATGTTTCAAAATGATTATCAGTTGAAAACGTTCTTTAGAAAATTAGAAAAGTAATCAAAAAAACTTCTGCGACAGCACAGCACGCCAAAATCACGTATAACCACAATATAGAAAATAATACAAAATCTCTACTGGCTGACATATTTCTACCAGTTTATTTTGTCCACTCCTTGTTGAGAAACTGAAATAACATCAACGTGTGAAAACTGATAAATGACAGAAGGTAAATCATGTAAACGGGCCAATCACACACACTCTCACCTGCAGTTTGGTTTTAATGTCAAACTTGAATGAAATACAGCTGATCCTCATCATAGTCCCGGGCTGACTGACCTCCATCCTTGTGACCTTTGACCTGCTTTAGCATGTGGGAATGTGGCGTTACTGTGGCGTGTTGCTGGGAGACATGCGGCTATTCAGCGGCTGATGGAAACATCCATTAAACGGATGTATGTTCCTGCTGCTGCTGTTTAATGAAGCCTCTGAATAATTGCACCATGATTCTTCTTTTGCTTTAGAGCTCATTTAATTCTGAACCAGTCTCTTCAGTATATTTAACCCAAATAAGAGGAAACATTTCAGTCAGACAGGTTTCTGAAGGTCTTGCATTTGATTATTACAAGGTCTGAAGATGAGAAACCAGACAGACACCACTTCCTGTGGCCTCGCGGGTCAAATGTTTTGTCTAACACACACATACACACACACACACTCACACACACACACACACACTCACTCACTCACGCACACACGCACGCATACACACACACACACACACACACTCACACACGCACACACACACACACACACACACACAAAAACACACACACACACACACACACACGCTCACACACACACACACACACTCGCTCTCTCTCACATACACTCACACTCACACACAGCACACACACACTCACCACAACACACACACCACCACCACACACACACACACACACACACACACTCCCTCCCACGCATGCATGCACGCATACACACACACATACACACCCCACACCACTCACCACACACACCGCACAGGCGGACACCCACACACACACACACACACAAAAACCACTCACTCACTCACGCATCACGCACCATAACCACACACATACACAGACACACCCACCACACACACACCAGCCAACTCCACCACTTCACGCACCGACGGCACGCATACACACACACACATACACACCCACACACACACACACACACACACACACACACACAGACACACTCTCTCACACAGACTCACACTCTTCTCACTCACACACACACACACACACACACACACACACTCACTCTCTCTCACACACACACACACAAACACACAAACAAACAAACACACACACACTCACTCTCACACACACACACACAAGCACACACCCACACACACACACACCACACACACAAAAACACACACACACAAAAAACACACACACACACACACTCTCACCCCACAAACATTTACTCAGCTATCTAAATGGGCACATTAGACATCTGTTGGTTTTTATATAAAACTAAATAAATATAAATACTATAACTATAACTACTACTGCTATAAATTATAAATACTATAACTTAATCCAGCTAACAGGGAACTAACAACTTTCACTAATGTTTTTAAAAGTTATGTAAATGTTCTTAAAGTCATGTTTATGGAACGTTCTTGTAACATTATTAATATTTGATATACTTTCTCATAGTGTTGAAAGAAAATATTTGTAGATCATCATCCTCTGAACATCCTTATGCTATTTGTACTATTTGTACAAAAAAGTATTAGAATATTAATAAATAGGACTGGGTTTTGACACAAGTTTCCCGATTCGATTTGATTCGATTTACGATTTGATTCGATTCAATTCTATATCGATTATTTTGGACATATTTATATAAGGTACAGTACATGCCGAAGTTTCTCAAGGAAGAAAAAATCTCTCAACTACTCTCCTACATTACTATAATATTTAAGGTTAAAATTAACTGATTTATATACACTCAGTCTCAGTACTTATAAATATTATATATTTAGCAAAATGCTCCTCTCTAGAGTTCGTTTCTCTAGCTGACTAACGAGGTTATAGTCACCTAATATGTTTTTCTGAGGTAAAGTGACTCTAATCTCTAATCTGCATTTACCAAAGCATACGACCAAGTAATTCAGTATAATATCAAACTTTTAGAGCTGGAAGCTAGATTCTCACAGTCTTCATTTATTCAAACTGTATGTGATCTAAACACACAAATGAAACGCAGCTATATAACTCTTTTAACGATCGTGTTTTCCTCTCTGGATTGTAGACGTTGTCTCTGTGCAATCGTGGTGATTGTTCCTGACACGCCGTGCATTGCAACATGGGAAGTTCCACATGAATCGTGCTCTTGTTAACTGTTTAACCATTAAACAGCAGCTTTCACATTAACTAGCAGCGGCAGTGAAGCGAACAGCCTGCGCTGTAATGAAGCTCTCCGCTCGTTTGATGAGCCTCAATTAAGCCGTGTTTATTTGACACACTGTCACATTCCATACGGACGACTTGACGATGAACGACTGCTTTCATTACAGTAACCTGGGAATAAAAGGTCCAGAGCAATTAGCATATGAAAAATGTGGAGTTATGCAGATAAACGCCTGCGAGCCGAAGCAGATATTGAGTTTCTGAAGAACCCACTGGATGGCTCTTAAAATAAAGGCTCTTTAATGGCATTTATGATTCAATGAAGAACCTCTTTATAGGTTCTTTATAGTGAAAAAGGTTCAGAAAGGACCTTTGGGGAAGTAAAATTTTGCTTTTTATGGCAAAACCCCATTTTTAGGAGTGTTGAGTCATTAGACTGATTCAAACTGTGAGTTTGAGACTGTTTTTGAGTCTTTTTGACTGATTCATTACAGTGAATCAGTTAGAGAGTCATTTGTTCATGAGTCAGACTCCATTGTTCACACTGTAGTCATTAGACTGATTCAGATTGTGAGTTTGAGGCTGTTTGTGAATCTTTTTAACTGATTGATTATAGTGAATCGGTTAGAGAGTCATTTGTTCATGAGTCAGACTCCATTGTTCACACTGTGGTCATTAGACTGATTCAAACTGTGGGTTTGAAACTGTTTGTGAGTCTTTTTGACTGATTCATTACAGTGAATCAGTTAGAGAGTCATTTGTTCATGAGTCAGACTCCATTGTTCACACTGTGGTCATTAGACTGATTCAAACTGTGGGTTTGAAACTGTTTGTGAGTCTTTTAGACGGATTCATTACAGTGAATCAGTTAGAGAGTCATTTGTTCATGAGTCAGACTCCACTGTTCACACTGTGGTCATTAAACTGATTCAAACTGTGGGTTTGAAACTGTTTGTGAGTCTTTTAGACTGATTCATTACAGTGAATCAGTTAGAGAGTCATTTGTTGATTAGTCAGACTCCACTATTTACACTGTGGTCATTAAACTGATTCAAACTGTGGGTTTGAGACTGTTTGTGAGTCTTTTAGACTGATTCATTACAGTGAATCAGTTAGAGAGTCATTTGTTGATTATCAGTTAGAGAGTCATTTGTTGATTAGTCAGACTTCACTATTTACACTGTAGTCATTAGACTGATTCAAACTGTGGGTTTGAGACTGTTTTTGAGTCTTTTTGACTGATTCATTACAGTGAATCATTTAGAGAGTCATTTGTTATTGTCAGGACGTCACTATTTACACTGTAGTCATTAGACTGATTCAAACTGTGGGTTTGAGACTGTTTGTGAGTCTTTTAGACTGATTCATTACAGTGAATCAGTTAGAGAGTCATTTGTTGATTAGTCAGACTTCACTATTTACACTGTAGTCACTAGACTGATTCAAACTGTGGGTTTGAGACTGTTTGTGAGTCTTTTAGACTGATTCATTACAGTGAATCAGTTAGAGAGTCATTTGTTGATTATCAGTTAGAGAGTCATTTGTTGATTAGTCAGACTTCACTATTTACACTGTAGTCATTAGACTGATTCAAACTGTGGGTTTCAGACTGTTTAGGAGTCTTTTTGACTGATTCATTACAGTGAATCAGTTAAAGAGTCATTTGTTCAAGAGTCAGACTCCACTGTTCACACTCTAGTCATTAGACGGATTCAGATTGTGAGTTTGAAACTGTTTGTGAGTCTTTTAGACTGATTCATTACAGTGAATCAGTTAGAGAGTCATTTGTTGATTATCAGTTAGAGAGTCATTTGTTGATTAGTCAGACTTCACTATTTACACTGTAGTCATTAGACTGATTCAAACTGTGGGTTTGAGACTGTTTTTGAGTCTTTTTGACTGATTCATTACAGTGAATCAGTTAGAGAGTCATTTGTTGATTAGTCAGACTTCACTATTTACACTGTAGTCACTAGACTGATTCAAACTGTGGGTTTGAGACTGTTTGTGAGTCTTTTAGACTGATTCATTACAGTGAATCAGTTAGAGAGTCATTTGTTGATTAGTCAGACTCCACTATTTACACTGTAGTCATTAGACTGTTTCAAACTGTGGGTTTGAGACTTTTTGTGAGTCTTTTAGACTGATTCATTACAGTGAATCAGTTAGAGAGTCATTTGTTGATTAGTCAGACTTCACTATTTACACTGTAGTCATTAGACTGTTTCAAACTGTGGGTTTGAGACTTTTTGTGAGTCTTTTAGACTGAAGGAATCAGTTAGAGAGTCATTTGTTCATGAGTCAGACTCCACTGTTCACACTGTAGTCATTAGACTGATTCAGATTGTGAGTTTGAGGCTGTTTGTGAATCTTTTTAACTGATTGATTATAGTGAATCAGTTAGAGAGTCATTTGTTCATGAGTCAGACTCCACTGTTCACACTGTGGTCATTAAACTGATTCAAACTGTGGGTTTCAGACTGTTCAGGAGTCTTTTAGACTGATTCATTACAGTGCATTTGCTCATGATTCAGACTCCACTGTTCACACTGTAGTCATTAGACCAATTCAGATTGTGTGTTCATTAGTGAATCAGTTAGAGATTGATTTGTTGATTAATCAGACTCCACTGCTCAAACTGTACACTCTTCAAAATAAAGCTTCTTTTTCTTTCTTTTATAAGATCTGGACTCCATCACATGGATCCGTGTGTTCATGTGGATCGCTGTAGATGATCATCACCTCACGCAAAGACGAACCGTGTCATTACGTCCTGAACGTTCACAGCAACATGCACTGAACACCACAGAAACTCCCTGAAATCAATCCCTGAATCAGACACCTTCATCGGACGCATCCGAGCGCCATCTGATCTGCAGAACACAGGAGCTGCGCTGATCTTCATCTGACGCTCCTCGTGAAGCTCAATGACTGAGACGCTCTTGAGTTTCCAGAGACTCAGAGACCAGCAGATCAAGAGCCGGTTCTGCTGAGCATCAGATAAATATTTGTTAAATATGATGAAAATTATATAAACTAAATAATATTTTATACAGGTAATCAGTCCGTATGGAAGATCTTTAAACCTTCAAGGCATTTAAGTCTGTGGTCAAAATAAATTCACTTTCAAATAAGTCTGTCAAGTAAACATTAGGAACAAACTTTGCTTTTCTAGTTAAAAAAATTTGAAATTAGAGTTAGAGAGAGTATGAATTGAGTTGGTAAACAGAATGCAGAATTTGAAATTTCAAATTCTGCATTCTGTTTACCAACTCAATTCAAATTCAGGAAGTGAACTAATTTAAGAGCCATTGATCTGAATTTCGAATAGAGACGCTAGGTACTGTTCATACAGTATATGCTGCTGTGAATGTAAGTGTTACTGAAGAGCTGGTATTACATTTTCTGCCCGCAAATGGTTAAAGTTGGCATAAAACAAAAGAAGAACCAGAACTTTTCATCCGTATTGTGACGTACATCTGAATATAGCAAGTATTGACCAAGAACAAATATGGGGTGGGAATTGATTCATGCATTGGTTGTTGATTGGGTGTTGAGATGTGGGCGTGGCTTTCTAATGTGTATGCAAATTAGCATGTGCTCAACAGGCGGGGCTTAAGAGCACTAAAGAACCAGTTATGACACCAAGGTCAGAACATTCTGAAAAACTGAAATATGCATGGATGAATCATTCAAAATCAGATCAATAACATGCATTTAAAACATAGACAGGTTCATTTTCATTTCATGCCGACTTTAAACCATTAATGCTGAGATTAGTAGTAGATGTTTTGTTCTTCTGTAACATAAAACTAAGTCGACTAATTAAAACAATCCTTGTGTGGATATAAAAGAAGTGAAAACTCAGTGACACAACACACAACATCCACTGTGTCCATTTACTAACACCTGACACGCTTCTCCAAACCATTCTTGAGTACTGCAGCGATGAATGAAGGCATTCCACAGTCACGCCGTCTTATCATGAAGCGCTATTTGTTTTAGCTCGTAAAGACGGGCCGCAGACGAGCGATCAAACACAGGTGCGCCGTGGCTCCAAATGTAGGTCAGCTGTTGGCGTATATCTGGAGACTGTTGCTGCAACCCTTAAAATTAGCCGTGCAACATGCAACAACACAAGATGGACGACTGGCTGTTTGCTGACGATGGCTTTTCTCTTATCAAGTTGAAATGGAGATGCGGGAGGTTTGTGAAATTCTACAAGCGGCTACTGTTCAGTCTTTCTGTGAATCCTCAGGAGGAATAAACAGCTGCCCCTGTGACGAAGAACAGACGATTGTGAGGTAGAAACAGCAGCACAGAGAGTCTCATGGGAGGCACATGTGTAACAGATCTGCATCTGTTCTTCTTTTGGCAGAGGAAGGAAACACTGGTGATAAGTGCTCCTGTGTTGCTCCTGATGGACCGGTCCGGTCCGAGCCCGACACTGGGAGCCTTGTGGTCGCAAAACGCCACATGGATGCAATTTGTTCCTTCCATGTGGCACGAATGATGATGAACGTCTGCAGAGTCTCAGTCGCTGCCGCCGTGTGTTTACATGCTCGCGGAACGGCAGGAAAAGCTTCATCACAGAGCCAACAAGAATAACAAAACATACGCAAACAAATCAGTGAGATTATGTGCAGTGAGACGCCGGCCGCTTGAGGAACTGAAGCCCGGCGAACAGAAACATGCTCTGGGAACGTCATCAAAACGTTATTTCTGGTGTTCTTTGAACGTTTTAAAAAACGTATGCAAACATTGAGGGAATATTACTTTTAATGTTCTCTGAAGTAGTAACATTTAAAAAAACATTAGATGGACACCCAAATGAAACATTTCAGAAAAAAACTTACACCACTATAGCCTACTCCTAAATATAATGTAGAAACTTAATATTTTCTGTAAAGCTGCTTTGCAACAATTGGTATCGTGAAAAGCGCTTTACAAATAAACTTGAATTAAATTGCATGTTCTCTGAACACTCAAAAAAAAATCATGTTTAAAAAAAAAAAGTTCTTGGTTATATAAATGTTATGGGAACATTACATTTGATCATTTTCCAAATATTATGGGAATGTTACTTTTAATGTTCTCTGAATGTTCTAAAACAAATAGCAACATTTTAAAAATGTTAGAAAAATGTCCAACTATAACATTTCAGAAAAAAGTCCCATGAATAACGTATAAATAATGTTTTTGTGCTAATATTTTGAGACAATTATTTAAAAAAAAAAACAGAAACTCCAAAACCCCAATCTGAATATTCAAAATGTCAGTTTAAAAAAAAAAGAAGTAAAAAAAAAAGAAACATTTCATTTGATCATTTTGCAAACATTATGGGAACGTTACTTTTGAATGTTCTTTGAACGTTCTGAAACTAGCAGTAACATTTAAACAACGTTGACGAACATCCAGCTCAACATCACCAAAAAAACATTCCATGAACAGTGTATAAATAATGTTTGAATGTTTTGAGAACATTATTAAAGACCAGATAACGCCACCCAAGAATATTTTGCTAACGTTTCATTAACATTATTTCTAAATGTTCTCTTGAATGTCCAGTTCTCTAAATGTTTAAAAAACATTTTTCTTTGGTTATGTGAATGTTAAAGTCAACATTAGCGGAACGTTCCATTTTATTATGTTGAAACGTTGCTGGAACGCTACTTTTGAATGTTCTCTAAACCATCTTAGACAAACATCCAACTGAAATACGTGAGAAAAATGTTCCATGAATGATGTTTTTTTGAATGAACATTACTAACAAAGTTAACAGAGCAGATAACTTTGAACGAACATTCTGTTAATTCTCCTCCTGCTCCTCAGAGATGATCTCATGAAGTTCAAAGACGCAGACTCGCTTCAAAGCGTTTCATGTGTTTGGAGTTCAGAAGCTCAGGTCAGTAAATCACAGCGGGATGACAAACGTCTCCATTCAGAGAGTTGAGAATATCTCATGATTAAAGCGTCTGACTCCCTAAAAATAACCACAGCGAGGTGAGGATCTACGGGCAGCGCTCAAATCTTCATGTACTCGCCCTCATGTTGGTCCAGACCTGTATGACTGCACAACAGAAGATATTTTGAAGAATGTCTCAGTGTGTTTTCCATATAATGAAAGTCAATGTTTGGTTTCCAAGGCTCTTCAAAATATGTACTTCTGTGTTCCACTCAAGAAAGAAAGTCGTACAGGTTTGGAACGACATGAGGGAGAGTAAATGATGATGACAGAATGATAATTTTAGGTGAACTATTCCTTTAAATCACGTAGAGCCTGAGCTTGACAACAGTTACAGAATCCGAGTCCGCGCATAACGTATTGTTCAATATAAAGGATCCCTATAACCATGCCGTTAATATGAAGAATTTTCCTGCAGGAATTTTTCACAGGTGTTTTACCTGTATTTTTAAATTGTGCATTGTGTTTAACTCTTGTATTATGTTCAAATAATTCTGCATACGGAATTTATGTTTACCAAAAAACCCCAGAATGTATGATAAAAAAAATATCCTCGGTTAACCAGTAATTCCTACAACTCAATTTGACCCACAACATAATACAGGGTTAAGGAAATGTCTGTAAACTTAACAGAAAATATCTTGGCAGAAAATCCAGTACCTTCTCAGGGTTTGTTTTCTTCTACCATGCATGACGAGCGTGACAGCACAATCAGACTATCAGTCTTGTCTTTACTGATTGTCCAGCGTGGCCCCCTTTAAGCAGCTCTGCTGTCTGAACGTCCAATGGCCCTCACACACACACCACACACACACACACTCTCACACACACACTCACACTCTCACACTCACACTATCACACACACACTCTCACACACACACACAACACACAACACAACTGTGTTTCAGCCTGCAACTATGCCCCAGAATAAGAAAAGCAGTAGCCAGGATTAATAGATGAGAGAGGCAGGGCCAAACGCCGGCCCGGGTACGAGACCATGCAACTGTCCCTCTCACTCTCTGCTCTCTCTCTCTCACGCCGCCTGGAAACCACACACCACACACCCAAACACACACACACCCTCTTCTCTCTCTCTCACAACACACCCACCCTCAACATGTCTGGTCAGATAATCCTTGTGGGGACATTCCATAGGCGTAATGTTTTTTATACTGTACAAACCGTATATTCTATTGCTCTACACCAACCCTACCCCTAAACCTTCCTCTTACAGGAGACTTTGTGCTATTTCAAGTATTTTCAATACACTCCATTCTGTGTGTTTTATAAGCGTTTTGAAAAGTGGGGACATGGGTAATGTCCTGAAAAGTCACCTTCTCCTTGTAAGACCTATGTTATACCTTTGTCATTATACACATTTATGTCCTCATTTGTCACCAAAACGCCACACACACACACTCACACTCTCTCTCTCTCTCTCCACACACACACACTCTCTCTCTCTCTCTCTCTCTCCCACACACACACCCCCACACACACTCTCTCAACACACACACACACACTCTCACACACACACAACACCACTCTCTCTCTCACACACACACACACCCACACTCTCACACGCACACACACACTCCCACACACACACACACTCTCTCACACACACACACACACTCACACACACACACACACACACACAGTCTCACACCCACACACACACACACACTCTCTCACACACCACACAACGCTCACGACACACACACACACACTCTCTCTCTCACACACACACACACACACACTCTCTCACACACACACACACACTGTCAGCATCAGTGTGTGATTATTCAGCTCATCATTCGGACACCAGCTGAAGTTTGTCATCATCAGACTCGTGTTTACAGGACAAACACTTCAAAATACCGCTCAAAATACTTCCTTCCAAACAACACGACTGAAGACAGAGTTCAGATTCCTCAAAAACACTAAACACATCCAGCCTGATCAGTCTGATTTCTGTTCTTCCGCTCACAAACTTGACCTTAAACTACTGCTTTTTAATCTTTATTTTTATTTCCATAGTAATACAAATTATGCCAATGCTGCTATGTACCTGTAATAAACAGGTCCACAGCAGCATCAATCATTTAAAATGTAAAATGTAAATGTTTGCATACTGTTATAAACCCAAGTTGCATTGTATTGTATTGTTTGTTTAACAGCATGGCAGCTTTTTTAGCTATGTTCATGCGGAAAACCACACTTATGTTGTGTATGTATTTAAAGATATTTTAGGAAAGATACTGAAATATCTAGAGATTGAAATATCTTTACTGAAATATAAACATTACAATCAGCATGCAGGCATTTACTCTTTATTTTTCCATTTGGATGAGCACAATTTCTCCATAAATATCACCAGAATGAAACATCATGAGTGATTTTAAAAGAGCAAAGTTTTTTTTTAAACCTCTCACTAAAGTTCCTCTTACAGGAGCATCAACAATCAAACCTATTCGAAACCTGAAACTCAAAGCAGAATGTGACAATGTTGAATTTTCCTTCTTCAAACGCACAATAATCCACTTAAATGTTCCAATTGCTCAGTAATGTGGCCACCCAGAGCCGCTCATGCATTAAACATGATCATGTGAATCATAGATGAGCGCTATCGACAGCATTTCTGAGTCTGTGATTTACGCTGTGCTCCTTTAACATAATTGAGAGCAATTCATTGGCCGTCATCAATAATTCAGACCGAGCGAATCCTGGCCTCCGCAGAGAAGATGTAAACACACGCCGGTGCGATTGAGGCTCGCTGGTGTGACAAACAGCCATCAGTCACGCTCAATGCTGCTCTCATTGGCTTTGTGCAGAAGAGCACATCAGATGCCCTGCTCACAATCACATCAAAACACTGGTTCACCTCATAACTCACTGCTTCATCAGAGGGTTTCTGACGGCACTGCACTTCAATTCAAGCGCTTTCCACGCACAGCTACGACAACTCAGCAGCTCGCTTCCCACGCTTCACCCACAACCCAACCGTTTCATTCATTCCAATTTAATGACCACAGGTATGCCATTACGCACCCAGAAGACCCTGTATGCATGCCTTCATTCTTCCCTGAATAATCATCATCTTCTGGTACTGCCCTATTCCCCAATAGTCATGCCATAGTCATCCAAAGTACCACGCTCGGTATTCTATTCCGTATTGTTCCACTTATATAGTCATTATTAAGCACATGATTACATGATGTGTTCTTGATCCTTGGCACTATAAGGAGATTTCCACTCTCCTTTATAGTTGATTCCGCCGTCGCACCTGCTTGGCATCATAGGCACATTGCCCTTCTAGCTAGATACCCCAGTCTGGAAACGTACGTTCCATCTTCTCCCGTTTTTCACAAACCTCTATAGATCTTTTTGAAATGCCCCAGGAACGGAATAAAACACCGTTCCCTGCTATCCAAACTCTTGTCTCTGAAAAGAGCCTATGATTCCTGCTACAAAACCTTACAAAAAAGACTTGCACTAATAGAAACGCCTGATTAAATCCTGAACCAATTCCAGGGGTGGTCCTGATAAGGCCTTCGGAGCGTCAATACACCCATTCTGCGGGGTGGGTTTGTGGAGGATCCTCCTCGATCACAAATCTTCCTATTCTCCATGTGTTCACTGTTAATTGTAATAATTACTGTGTTTGCGGTCGAACCTCTATTCCACCCCACAGCGTTCCACAGACCTACTAAAACACCTGAAACCAGCTCAACACAAACGCGCGTGAATTCAGAGCGCTGATAGTCCGGTGGAACAACTCTCTGGCTTCGGTGTCGCGCGTCGTCAAGGATGTCACGCGCTGTCCTTTCTGTCATCCGCCCTGCTGCCACGCGCGCAGACAGGCCCGAGTGGCGTGCTCGACAGTAATCACTCATGGTCTGTAATACGGGGCGCGGGCGGACGCTGCTGCATCACCGGCGTCGACCGCCGGCACGCTCTGTGCCAGGGGAACGGCGGGTCAGACTAGCAGCAGCAGCCGCGCCCGTCCGGCCCGGCGATCGTACCTCCGCTCGGTCGCCGGCCGGCTCACAACGCAAGCAGCGTGTGGGCTCTCCTCCCCGGGGCACGCCGTGGTCGTCTGACGGCGTCGCCTCGGCATGCTTGCGACCGGACAGTGCGATTCAGGCCGCGCGCCGCTGTGTCGTCCCCCGCCCTCTTTCGGCCTGCATTCATTGTCCGTGCATTCAGAAAATACACGCAAAACTGCAACAATCACACACTTGTTCCGTTGCGATGACATGTATTTCCATCTCAGCCGCTTATTACTGATGAGTGCAATTATTGAAATCAGCAAAGCACGGAGATGTTGTTTGCTCTCCGTCACACCCTCATATTCAACACTCGCATTCAGCTGATCAATGACTTTATACGCGTGCATTAGAGAAGTTCAGCGGAGTGACGTCACCAGCCCTCCGCGCCGCAGATCAAAGTAACGCGGCACAGAAAGAAACAATATATCGCTCTAAACATCATCATCATCGTCATAAACGGAGCGGATCTCGCTCAACTTCAAGCACTATTCTCATGTACGTACCGCGTGTGACAGCGTCTTCACATCGATAGATCCATGAGAAATCCCGATCACTGATCGATCGATCCGCGGAAACCCCGGAGAAACGGCGAAGCGAACAATGAGCGGCGCATTCAGCTTCACGAGCGAGCGGCTGCTCATCCTATTAGAGATGAAGCTTTACTGAGCTGAGCTCACACACACACACACACACATACACACACAGCAGCTGTCACACCCACACACACCAACAGCAGGAGGAGCCTCAGACCTCAGAAGCTTTGTTTCTTTTCGACTGCTGTCAGACGCGCATCTCCCATCAACTGTCCACACTGTTTTGTTGGTGTGTGTGTGTGTGTGTGTGTGAGTGTGTGTGTGAGTGTGTGTGTGTGTGTGTGTGTGTGTGTGTGTGAGTGTGTGTGTGTGTGTGTGTGTTAGTGTGTGTGTGTGTGTGTGTGAGAGAGAGAAAGTGTGTGTGTGTGAGTGTGTGTGTGTGTGTGTGTGTGTGTGTTTGTGTGTGTGTGTGTGTGTGTGTGTGTGTGTGAGTGTGTGTGTGTGTGTGTGTGAGTGTGTGTGTGTGTGTGTGTGAGTGTGTGTGTGTGTGGTGTGTGGAAAGTGTGGGAAAGTGTGAGTTGTGGTGTGCGTGTTGTGTGTGTGTGTGTGAGTGATTGCGCGTTTTTGTGCCAAATGAGGACATAAATTTGTATAATAACAAAGGTATGACAGGTATTACAAGGAGAATGTGACTTATGAGGACATTACCCCATGTCTCCATTTTTCAAAATGCTTATAAATCACACATAATGGAGTGTATTGAAAATCTGAAATAGCATAAAGTCTCCTGTGAGGGGTATGTTTAAGGGTATGGTTGGTGTAGGGCAATAGAATATACACCAGCTGTACAGTATAAAAACCATTACGCCTATTGAGAGGGTCCCCCCACTTTTCACAAAAACAACCTGTGTGTGTGTGTGTGTGAGTGTGTGAGTGTGTGTGTGTGTGTGAGAGAGAGTGTGTGTGTGTGTGTGTGTGTGTTGTTTGTGTGTGAGTGTGGTGTTTGTGTGTGTGTGTGTGTGTGTGGTGTGGTGTGTGTGTGGGGGTGTGTGTGTGAGAGAGATAGGGATGAAGCGAGATGCTCGGGGCCTCACGCTCGTTGTGTGTGAGAATCAGCGCTCCGGTGGTCCTGTCATCATCCAGCACACTGTGACCCCTGAAACAAACCTCCATTCACACACATCCACACTTCCACTCGCTCTGAATCACGAGAGGCTCGCAGGCCCACAGCTTTATATAATGATGTGTTGCACGCTGTGTTTATATGCTACAGCGCTGTGTTACTGTACTGCATCATTACTCTGTCAGTCAGGACACATATATCTACATCCAGTAATTAGAGGGTGTAGCGCTGCATACATAATGACAGGTCATTTCACAAAGCCTGAATCATGAGATATCATATCAAGCGCAAAGATGAAGACCAAACCTAAAGCACATAAACATTCTACCTTTGACATGATGTGGTGAAACTACACAGAATCTGCTGTTTGGGTTTAGCTATCATTCACAAAGAAAACTACAATTTGATTAAAAACAGGTGCAAAAAAACTCAAATTCAAGCAAAATGCTTAATAAGTGATTCAGAAGAAGGTTGCATGAAAAACTACAGTTAAAGTCACAGATATTATACAGTACAACGAACTGCTGATGCTATGCTTGAATCTGAAAGAATTGAATCTCTCGGCATCCCATTGTTTGCTGTTTAATTCATGTAACTGCGCTTATGAGTGTTTTATTTGCATCACATTCAAGTATTTATGTTTGCATTTCCATGCAGCTTTATAAACAAATGATAAACAGTACATTCTCACCGCACCCTGTGCAAAACAAACACGACTCAATGGAACAGAAGTGAAACATTACTGAATAATAATATATTCTCTTTCAGCTTTCCCACTGGCTATTGAATCATCCTGCTTTATTCGATCCGTCAGATGTTTAAACTAAAGCCAGGAGCGCTTTGAGGTTTTTTACAGTCACTGAATCATATTTATGATTTTGTCCAGCAACAGGTAATTCATCTATCCACAAAAAAGTCTGCGCTTCTTTCTTCTTTTGCGCATTCTTTTGCCGCAGCAATATAAAAATAATTGTCGAGGCTGGTTAGGTGTCATTCAGTCCAGTTTGAGTCTTTTTAATAATATAAAAATGTGTTTTTATGATAATTTAACTTGCTAATATAATATTACTATAAATCCCTTGTCATTAAAAGTGTAATTTTTTTGTGGTTTTTAAATGTTATGATACTGATTTTACAGTCTAAATATAAATCCAAAAGCAGAACACGTGAAAAGGATTGTATTAGGGAATGGAAACGGCGAATGAGCCAATAAGTGATCCTATGCTGCCATTTACTGGTTATTGTCACGAATCCTGTCCATGGACTTCCGTTCATTCACCACCAGAGGTCACCCTTTCCATTACATTGACTCTCGCACAACACAACTGTTGCATAGCACCCCGGACTACATATCCCATCATTCATGGCACTGATTACACACTGCACTGATTGCACTGATTGCACACAGCTGTTTCATATCACTCACTCACTATATAACACCCACTCAAACAACCATTCTCCGCTGAGTATTATTTAGCCTGTACCCCGTTCCGAGTCTCTGTGTTTCCTTGTTTTGCCTTGCTTTGCCTGTTCTCTCGGTTTCTGATCTTTGCCTGTTTTCCTGGATTTCTCCCTTAGTTTTGCCCCTTTTTTGATTCTGTCTGCCGATCGTCGACCTGTGCTTGCCCTAGGACTATTCTTGTGTTTTTTTGCCCGCCATATACCTGTTTGCCATTGATCGACCCTGCCTGTTATGACCACGTCTCTGTCTAATAAAGCTTGCACATGGATCCGCACGCCTCTCGTCTCGTCAGCCCCGTTACAGAATACTCAGCCCCACAAGGATCCAGCAGCTTTTCTAAAGGACTCTGGCCAGGTATGGACCCAGTCACTCAGCTACTACATCTTCGGCAAGGAGGCCTTTCAATAGAGGAGTATGTTCACCGGTTCTGTGTGCTATCATATCAAGTTCCACTGTATGATGAAGTTTTGTTTAAAGGCTTGTTCCGTTTTGGACTGGATGAACCCACAAAATCTTGGTTGCCTGGAGAGGAATGTAACTGTAGTTTAAGGGACCTTATGGTTTATGCTTTGTTGTCTGTTGGCTCTTCGTTTACTGTGGGTATCGCGGAGGAAGAACGCGACACAATGTCTATTACTGAAGTGGTGGCTGTACCAGAGCACGCTCACAAAATGGCAGCGACAGCGGAGCCTGATCGCAAAATGGCAGCCACACTAGAGCACGCTCACAAAATGGCGGCGACAGCAGAGCACACTCACAAGATGGCGGACACAACAGCATCTAGTCAAGTCACGGTTGATCATCATGAGTCAAGTCTAGTCACAGTTGATCTTCATGAGTCAAGTCAAGTCACAATTGATCTTCATGAGTCCAGTCAAGTCTCAGCTGAGCTTCCAGAGCCTCGTTACGTCACAGCTGATCTTCTAGAGTCTCGCCATGTCTCAGCTGTTCGTCCAGAGTCTCGTCACGTCTCAACTGTTCATCCAGAGTCACGTCACGCCTCAGTTATTCATCCAGAATCATGTCGCATCACAGCTGTCACGTCCTGTCTGTCACACCCAGATTCTCAAGGTCAGCCCTTCGGTATCCCAGTCTGGTATCCAGTGTGAGGGATGCACCGCTGGTGTCTGCACGCACCGCAGGTATCCCCAAGCCCACTCACTCTAACCCTTCTGTTCATGAACTCATTCCCCTGTCTGCAGCACTTCCCATATGGGGGGTTGCTTTATGGTGTATCTGGGCCGCGTACTCCACCGCCGATTTGCTAGAGGCAGCAGCACCGGCTACAACATCTCCAGAGGTGGCGGCTTACGCTGCAGAACCTCCCGAGGTAGCGGTGTCCACTGCTGTGCTCCCAGAGGCCATGGTGTCCACTGTAGTCTCTTCGGAAGTGGCGGCGCTTGCTCAGTTCCTTGTGTGTGGTGGCTCGCCCAGCAACGCACTGCCTGTCCTTTTCCACCGCCAATGAGCCGTCATGCACTCTCTGCTCGTCGGTTCCCGGCCAAGGAGGTCGTCTGGATACTCTTGGTCTGTCCTCCGTCCACGCTATAGAGCCGTCTGTAACTCGTGAACTCTGCATCCCTCCGTCCACGGCTATGTGATGCCGTCGTGAACTCGCTGCTCATCCTGTCATGGCTATAAGGGCCGTCTGCGAACTCCTTGCTCGTTCTGTCATGGCTATGGAGGCCGGTTGTGAACTTTTGTCTTGTCCCGACCCAGCCAGGGAGGCTGCCCCTGAACGCTCAATCTTGTCTATCAACCCCAATGTTCTGACTGTGTTGTCTGTCTCTGCTCTCTCGTTGTTACAGTCTCCGCCATGGTCCTCTGATCGGTGTGGTTCCCGGGGCGGGTTCTGGTGGTCCTCTGCTCCGCCGTTGTGGTCTACTGCCCGGCCGTGGTGGTTTTCTGCTCCGCCGTGGTGGTTCTCTGCTCTACCGTAAAAAAAATCATATTTAAAGTTAATTTTGCCTATGTTGATCTAATTTTATATTAATTTATACAAAAAATCATAATTTTGAGACAAATAAAAAAAATACTATAATCAAAGCTTACCAGCGTTTCTTATTTGTTGTCTTTAATCAATGTGAAACTTATTTTTTTCTAAATCATAACCCCCAACTTTTGAATGGTAGCGTACGCGTATCATGCTTTCCACAAAAGTATTGTGCAGCACAACTGTTTTCAACATTGATAATATTCAGAAATGGTTCTTGAGCAGCAAAGCAGCATAGTAGAATGATTGTTACACCTCGAAGTATGCGTGTATTTAATTTAAGTGTGTGCGTGCATGCGTGTGAGTGTGTTAAACATTTCAATTAAAAATGAAAACAAGTTCTATTATATAATTTGCATAAAAGAGAGGCAAATGGAGTATTTTGGCCTGCTCTTCAGCAGAACTGCGCAAGCCATGAATAAGTCACACGCTTCTGACTCGAGGGCTGTAACAGACAGTGACAGTTGAGAAACCGTGGGCTCAGGCCATCTTTGGGGAGCAGCTGCCCCTTCAACAGCGTGTCTGCTGAAATAATGAGAGCTGATGAGGCGCTGGAGCCCTAAATACACGTTTGCATGGCTCTGCGGCTCTGAAAGGTTAGATGTAGGTAAACCTGCTGGTATAGTGACAAGCACTCACAGCGTCTGCTGAATAAATAATCGCCCCAGCGCTGGCACACCTAGTGCTCATCAATTTTTCAGCCGTGCATCGCAGTTACTTACTGGCTATGCATGCGAGTATGAGCGAGTCCAACGTTATCTGACTATTCAGAGCTCGCATTTCTTATTCATCATATCCTGCTAGAAAGACAGTTTCTGTTCTGTGCTCGCTGACCTTCAGTCGGGTCAGTTGAAGAATCCAGCAGTGCTTATTTACCTGCGAGAGAGCCAGCAGATTCCTAGATACACAGTCTCGGCCTGAGAAGCAGGAGCGCAGGCGAGTCCGATCGTGTCTCACAGACGTTTACGAGCACTGAGAACAGGTCAGTCTCTCTGCAGACGCACCGTGACACCGTCTGGAGGACTGTGAGTCCGATTGTGTTTGTGCACAAGCGTTTCACGTCTGATTTCTCCTCTGAAACAGATGCTTTCTGAGCCAAATCTGAGCACATCATTTACTGCCATACATGCTCAGAAAAAAGGCACTGGGGGGGCTGCACCTTCTCAAAAGGTACACTTTAGGTACAAAGGAAGGTATACCTTTTCAAAGCTTTTATGCCCTTTTTTTCTGAGAGTGTATCACATGAATAAAACAATATGTGCATGAAAGCAGTGTTGTCATTCCTTCAAAGCGAAGCATGTAAATGTAAAAAAAAATTTTGTTCAAATATTTACAATACCAGATATTCATAATATTTGAAGTATACTGAATTAAATTTGGTGTTGAAGCTATTTTCACTCAGAAATTGTTAGTCAATTTTACACATAATTACAAAACAGCAAGTAAATATGAAATGTTGATGTAGAAAACTGAAATAGTATTTTCTTGTAAAACTCACTCCAGTAATCTTTTTATTTACACCTGCACCTTCACAGCTTTTTTTAGTGTTTTTTTTTATTTTATTACATTCTACATGAAAACATCTTTCTAATCTCAGTTGAACGAACAGAGCGAGAGGTTTGACGTCCTGCAGACTGGAGCACACTTTCAGTGTTTAGGAAACCTGTTTGAAAACAGTGTGAACAGTGGCAGAGAAATGACATACTATTAGATAAAATGAATAATAATAGCAATTTGTAATATTAGAAAACAGTGAAATATAGTTTTTTCATTCATACTAGTAAACCCACTTCACTGCGTCCAGTACAGCGTTCTTCATAATTTAAGAGCTCAATGTTTAAGTGTGTAAATATATTCAGCTCTCATTAAACAAACGAGCTTTGCTTCAGCGGCTGGAGAACTGATGCATGCAGATGGAACGTGTGAAGAGATTGAACTCGTTCAAGGATGAATATAGCTCATAAATAAGCAGAGCATCAGACGTGAGGGACCTAGATACATAACACCCAGCGTAATCACAACACAGCGAGCGGCTTCATTCTGTGTCATGAGTTGTTCCCAGCTAACAGGAAACATTCTCAAACGGTCTGCTAGGATTCTCTCAGAATGTTTGTTTATCTGGCCTTTAATAATGTTCTCAGAATGTTAATTACGCATCATATTCACCATCATTTACATATATTTATACATATGGAATGTTTCATGAAACATTTATTTGGACGTTTGTCTAATGTTTTTTTGAAATGTTACTTGTTTCAGAACGTTCAGAGAACATTCAAAAGTAACATTCGCATAATGTTTGCACAATGATACAATTCCTTTGATGTTCATATAACCGAGAAAATCCATTTATAAAACATTTTCCAAAATGGATGTATCATTGAGATTATAGTTTTATTGATATTGTGAATCAGTTTTTAATTTTAGTTTTAGTTGTTGTCATTTTTAGTCATTTTTGGTTTTATATGTCTGTATAGTTTTTATTAATTTTTATTTCACTTTTAGATTTAGTTAGGTTAGTTCATCAAGTTAAACTAGTTATTTATTTAATTTTATATTTTGCTTAATGTTTATTTTATTTCAAGTAATGATTTTTTGATACAACATTTTGAATAAGCTTTTAGTTTTAGCATTTTAAATGTTACACTTTTTTTGTAGTTATTGTTTTAAATGTCTCTATAATTTTAACAAGAACAACATTTTACTTGGTTTTACCGTAAAAATATTTTTTATGGTTTTATAATTATTTCAGTTTTAGTTTTAGATATTTTAATACATAAACTAAATGAAAATGAGAAACGTTACCTTGCTTAAACAAACTACTTTTGATATTTTTAATTATTTTAAAGAAAACCACATTTTTTTAGTTTTTATTGTAACTATAAAGCTCAGAATAAGGTTTCGGTAAGGTAACGAGAACACGGCAGACGGTTCTTAGTGTTCTCTGGGCCTGATGTTGTGCTGTTCCTGCGAAGATCAGGTGTTGAGAGGAGACGGAGGAGGAGGGCGCTCTGACCTCTTCATCCTCTTCCTGGATGCTGCTTGGAAAATCCTTCGGAGGGGTGTAGCTAATGGGATGGATATCGATCCTCCCTAGTGTTTTCCTTCAAGCCATTGTTCCCACCGCCTCGCTCACCTTCGGAGACTTCTGTTCTTCTCGACACCCAGGAGATATGAAGAGACAGAACCCCTGCAGATCCGGAATACACTCACACACACACCACACACACACACTCTCTCTCTCACTCACACACACCACACACACACACACACACACCCACACACCCACACACTCACACTCACACACACACACACACACACACTCACACCTCACACACACACACACACACACTCTCACAGGCCCACACACACACACACACACACAGGGTCTCTCACCTCACAGCGCACACACACACACAACACACACTCTCTCACACATCACACACACACACACACACACACACCACACACACACACCCACACACACAGCCACACACCCTCTCCTCACTGTGACTGGTGCTCTGCCAACATCGCCTAAGATCTGAGATCCGCTGCACAAGCCTCGTCTCCAGCGCGATGTTCAAGATCTGTGCGTTTAAAGGCTTGCAGATGCGTGTTTCGCACACATGCGCTGGCCTACGCTTTTTCCTCTCGATGCTTGTTTTTCCTCCTCGAGTATGATTTATGTGTCATTACGTATCATTGTGGTTTGCTCCAGTGCGTTTGAATCATACAGAGCAGAGTGGAAATCATTTTCCTCCATCAGACATCAGAGAGCGGCCCGGTTTAGAGCTCAAGCCGCTGGACCTGCAGGCCTGTAATTACGGCCGACTGGAGTCATGGAGCGAGCAGATACAATAACATCACAAAAACACTTCAGACCAACCTCACGTCTCAGAGGACGAAGGAACGGAGGAGCCTACCGCAGCATTTATATATCAGGAATCCTCTATCATTTTCCATCATGAATGTTTGTGAAGTCACTGACATCCATCAGAGGACTAACACCAGCGCTTCACTGCTGCCACCTGCTGTCCTCAGCCAGCACAATACACTCCTCAAATACAGCTTTCCAGTGCATTATAGAATCAGAATCAGAATCAGCTTTATTGCCAGATATGTTTACACATAGAGGAATTAGTTTTTGGGACAGAAGCTTCCGCAGTGCAACAGAAATGAAATTTGTGCACAGGTTATTTAATGTTCAAATTCGATGTAAACTAATATATGTTTATAAATGTACTACAGTCCTATAGTATACATAGGCTACTATATATAAGTGTATGTATAATAGTGGAAAAAGGGTTATTAGCAGTGTTGGGGAGTAACTAGTTACATGTAACAGAATTACGGAATTTAATTACAAAATAAATGTAACTGTAATCAGTTACTGAGAAAAATTGTGTAATTAAATTACAGTTGCTTATAAACATGTTAACGATTAAAAAAAAGGTTACATCTGAATATTTTCACATGCATACAGATTTGATTGATTTCTTTCATAAATTGCATCAACTGCTCTAAAATATGAGAACTAATGTTTCAGGAGTTTAGGACACATGCTTAATGGGTTTATGCATATGCTTTATTTTTAAGATTAACTGTTTTTTCCACAGCATTGTTAGATGTTTCCTGACATACCGCTTTGCAAAGATTTCATTTCAAATCTATTAAAATATCTTATGGTTTTAAATTTGCGCTAAAGTCTGATTTTGTGGTGGCTGTGTTTTAAAATTAAATTATTATAATCTTAGTTCAAGTGATGAAGGATTGTGAAAGTCTGACAGTAATCAGTGCTGAGGTTAACCTGCCTGCTTTACATGTTTCAAAATGATTATCAGTTGAAAACATTTGTTAGAAGTAATCAAATGTAATCAGTTACATTACTTTAATAAAGTAATTGAAATAGTTACTTATTGCATTTTAAATAGGGTAACTCGTAATCTGTAACCTGTTACATTTCCAGAGTAACCTGCCCAACACTGGTTATTAGATTATTCAAATGTTCTTCAGACTAAGAAAAAAATGGTTCTTTTATGAACTGATCACTGAAAGCTTCTTTGAGGAACAATAAACGGTTCTTCTATGGCATCACCGTGAAAACCCCCTTTATTTCAGAAACAATCAGTGGATGTCTGTTGGATTTGATCTCATTCATATGATCATCTGTTTTTCATCATTATGATTTCTGATGCTGTGAGGGTGAATTACAGTAATCTGGGACTTTTTTGTTGCACTTTCAGCTTGTGCATTTTCCTGCGATCGTCCCTCCAACATGTCAGCCCTTGCACAACGAAAATATATTTCCTTATATGTTAAAGATCAAAATGTTACACGATTTAATGCATTTTAAAAATATATACATAGTATATTGTGGTAATATATTGCATAATATTGAATAATACATAATACGCTTTTCATATATTTACAAATATGTGACAACACACTTATACAGGCCTATTGTAATGTATGGCATTTTATATGGGTTTTACACACATATATATATAGATATATATATATATAATAGCAATTGCCTTTCACACCATTGCATGACTTTAACAAGACATCCAATTTCCCCAAAAATGTCTTATGTGTGTCATCACACATATTTTCATATGACATGTTATTACGCAAACAGTAAAGTGAGAAAAGTTTATGAATATGAGTTCAGCTTTATGTTAACCCATTCATTAACTCATGAAGGAGACATGAAATAATTTGCTGTATTACAGCTATTACATGTAAAAATGTAGTGCAGTTGTTTTCTTCCTGTGTATTTTTATATATAGCTATGCAAGGTCATTGCATATATTGCACTATAATGACAAATGCAAGCACTGGTCTCACATATATGGAAATGTAGTATTTAATATGTGGCAATATATTTTCCAGTATTTTTTCAAATCTTTTTATTTCATAAGGGAGTCACATGACAAACCTGTGAGAATATGGTCATGTTGACCTTGATTTGCTTACACACACACACATGCCATTTTATATTTCTATGAACACAATATAATATTCACTCAGGAGCAAAAGTACATCTTTAATGAGTCTCTGACCTACTTGAGTTGAACATTTACAGTAGCTGTCAGAGCAAAAGCAGCTTTAAAGCATCTTATTGTGGATGACATGTCAGCTGGTGTTTTATTGATGTGAAGACTCATTCAGGAGACGCCCTTCACTCTTGTCCTCTCTGCCAAAGCCTCACACTCACTACATATTGAATATCATCAGATGCAGTGCACAATGTCAGGCCATATGAATTATTAAGAGAGACAGAAACGGACCAGAGGTGCATTCAAGACAGAGATTCACCTGAGAAAGAGCACATCTGATGTGTAACTAAAGTAGATTCGATACATACATAAGTTCCAAATTAATACCATACATATCTGAGAAGTTAAATAAATACGCTAGAAAACTGCACACTTTCAAGCACCTACATTTAATACATGTGTGGAGTAAGAACATCTACAGTGGGGCAAAAAAGTATTTAGTCAGCCACCAATAGTGCAAGTTCTCCCACTTAAAAAGATGAGAGAGGCCTGTAATTTTCATCATAGGTATACCTCAACTATGAGAGACAAAATGATAAAAAAAAAATCCAGAAAATCACATTGTAGGATTTTTAAAGAATTAATTGGTAAATTCCTCGGTAAAATAAGTATTTGGTCACCTACAAACAAGCAAGATTTCTGGCTCTCACAGACCTGTAACTTCTTCTTTAAGAGGCTCCTCTGTCCTCCACTGGTTACCTGTATTAATGGCATCTGTTTGAACTCGTTATCAGTATAAAAGACACCTGTCCACAACCTCAAACAGTCACACTCCAAACTCCACCATGGCCAAGACCAAAGAGCTGTCAAAGGACACCAGAAACAAAATTGTAGACCTGCACCAGGCTGGGAAGACTGAATCTGCAATAGGTAAGCAGCTTGGTGTGAAGAAATCAACTGTGGGAGCAATTATTAGAAAATGGAAGATATACAAGACCACTGATAATCTCCCTCTATCTGGGGCTCCACGCAAGATCTCACCCCCGTGGGGTCAAAATGATCACAAGAACTGTGAGCAAAAATCCCAGAACCACACGGGGGGACCTAGTGAATGACCTGCAGAGAGCTGGGACCAAAGTAACAAAGGCTACCATCAGTAACACACTGCGCCGCCAGGGACTCAAATCCTGCAGTGCCAGACGTGTCCCCCTGCTTAAGCCAGTACATGTCCAGGCCCGTCTGAAGTTTGCTAGAGAGCATTTGGATGATCCAGAAAGGATTGGGAGAATGTCATATGGTCAGATGAAACCAAAATATAACTTTTTTGGTAAAAACTCAACTTGTCGTGTTGGAGGAGAAAGAATGCTGAGTTGCAACCAAAGAACACCATACCTACTGTGAAGCATGGGGGTGGAAACATCATGCTTTGGGGCTGTTTTTCTGCAAAGGGACCAGGACGACTGATCCGTGTAAACGAAAGAATGAATGGGGCCATGTATCGTGAGATTTTGAGTGAAAACCTCCTTCCATCAGCAAGGGCATTGAAGATGAAACGTGGCTGTCTTTCAGCATGACAATGATCCCAAACACACCGCCGGGCAACGAAGGAGTGGCTTCGTATGAAGCATTTCAAGGTCCTGGAGTGGCTTAGCCAGTCTCCAGATCTCAACCCCATAGAAAATCTTTGGAGGGAGTTGAAAATCCGTGTTGCCCAGCGACAGCCCCAAAACATTACTGCTCTAGAGGAGATCTGCATGGAGGAATGGGCCAAAATACCAGCAACAGTGTGTGAAAACCTTGTGAAGACTTACAGAAAACGTTTGACCTCTGTCATTGCCAACAAAGGGTATATAACAAAGTATTGAGATGAAATTTTGTTATTGACCAAATACTTATTTTCCACCATAATTTGCAAATAAATTCTTTAAAAATCCTACAATGTTGATTTTTCTGGATTTTTTTCCTCATTTTGTCTCTCATATTTGAGGTATACCTATGATGAAAATTACAGGCCTCTCTCATCTTTTTAAGTGGGAGAACTTGCACAATTGGTAGCTGACTAAATACTTTTTTTCCCCACTGTAAGGAGTCGAAGTGTTTAAAACATACGAGCACAGTTCAGTTGAATGATAAAGTTTACCCTGATGAATATGCTAACTTTAAATGCTCTCTTTGTTAATGATGATGAAACTGATTCAAACTCAAATTCGATTTGCTAGCAAAAACCAAATCAAAAGAGCCATTGATTTTCAAATTTTGTAATGATCAGATCGTTTGATTCAGATCGGGACTACTGTAAATCATCTGAACTACAGTAGTCAACATTTGAAGTGGATCAAAAAAGTTCATCAAAGTTGTCCTAAAGAACGCTTTTTGGTTTTAGGTTTTAAGACAACTTTGATGAAAGGTTTTGATCCACTTCAAATGTTGGCTAGTATAGATCGGAACTCCAGAGCGCGTATCGCGAATCATTTGAGATCGGAAGTGGGTTTGCGAAACATTTGATTGAGATTGGGACTTCGGAGCACAGAGCGTGAATAACGAATCATTTGAATTAGATCGGGAATTCGGAGCATGTATCGCAAATCATTTGAGATCGGAACTTCGGAGCGGGTTCACGTATCTTTGATTCAGATCGGAACTTCGTCGGCGGGTTTCACGTATCTTTGATTCAGAATCCGAACTTCGGAGCGGGTTTCACGTAATCTTTGATTCAGATACAAATAGAGGACAACCAACAAAAAATCATAGGCACTAAACGGGTTCACGTATCTTTTGATTTAGATCGGAACTTCGGAGCGGGTTCACGTATCTTTGATTCAGATCGGAACTTCGGAGCGGGTTCACGTATCTTTGATTCAGATCGGAACTTCGGAGCGGGTTCACGTATCTTTGATTCAGATCGGAACTCCGGAGCGGGTTCACGTATCTTTGATTCAGATCGGAACTCCGGAGCGGGTTCACGTATCTTTGATTCAGATCGGAACTTCGGAGCGGGTTCACGTATCTTTGATTCAGATCGGAACTTCGGAGCGGTTTCACAAATGTTTTGATTCAGATCGGAACTTCGGAGCGGTTTCACAAATGTTTTGATTCAGATCGGAACTTCGGAGCGGGTTCACAAATCTTTGGATTCAGATCGGAACTTCGGAGCGGGTTCACGTATCTTTGATTCAGATCGGAACTTCGGAGCGGGTTCACAAATCTTTTGATTCAGATCGGGACTTCGGAGTGAGTTCATGGATCTTTTGATTCAGATCGGAACTTCGGAGCGTGTTCGTGAATCTTTTGATTCAGATCGAAACTTCGGAGGGGGTTCGTGAATCTTTTGATTCAGATCGGAACTTCGGAGCGCGTATCACGAATCATTTGATTCAGATCGGAACTTC
Source organism: Sinocyclocheilus anophthalmus (assembly GCA_018155175.1). Taxonomy (NCBI): domain Eukaryota; kingdom Metazoa; phylum Chordata; class Actinopteri; order Cypriniformes; family Cyprinidae; genus Sinocyclocheilus; species Sinocyclocheilus anophthalmus. The sequence goes on along the minus strand of JADLZN010007395.1, from coordinate 160,074 downwards.
GGAGCGGTTTCACAAATCTTTTGATTCAGATCGGGACTTCGGAGTGCGGATCGTGAATCATTTGATTTCGATCTGGACTTCGGAGCGGGTTCGTGAATCTTTTTATTCAGATCGGAACTTCGGAGCGGGTTCACGTATCTTTGATTCAGATCGGAACTTCGGAGCGGGTTCACGTATCTTTGATTCAGATCGGAACTTCGGAGCGGGTTTGCACGTGCTTTGCCAGGTTAACAAAAAAAGTAATACATTTCCATTTATTTTTTAGGTCAACTTTAATCAACTTTGAATAAACAAAAATTAGCTATGTCCTATATATATAATTATATATATAGTTGTTTGTCTCAGACTTCCCAGTACTCCATTTGTTTACTATAGATTAACAGTTCATTAATAACTAGAACTTACAATTAACTTCAGTTGTAATGAAAATTTTGCCCAATACATGCTGATGGCGATAGAGTAACTAACAACTACCCTACATATTTTACATTATGAATACTATTATATTTAAATATATTTTATATATGCAATATTGTTCAGATGTGCATGTTGGTTTAAACTGCGCCAATGAGACACGTGACTAACGTGCAGTTTAACGCTCAGACAGCGACTACAACTCCCACAATGCCTTGCGCGCTCCACTTCCTGATCCGCACCGCAGAGTCTCCGCACACAAACATCACCAGATCACTCTGTGTCTCAATTATCTCTCATAATGAGAGGGACACGCATTACATTTGAGCTTGAGCATAAATGAAACCCTGAGGTAAGACGCGCGCGACTTTATCATTCTTTCTCATTGCTGATGTTCGCCAGCTGTCATGCTAATGCTACGCGGCTAACAACATCGGCAGTTTTCAATGAACATTCATCAGACGTGTATTAATCATGATGCGAGGGACACGGATCACCAGAACTGTGGCTCTTAGATGTCTGTGAGGGATTGTCACGAAGTGTTGTGGTTAAAGCTGTCAGTGTGACGTTAGCATGGCTAGCCGAGGGGCTCGAGCTGTGACTGGATCCGCTGAGAGAAAATCAGAAAACTGTGTCTTATTAAACTCTCAGATGATTAAATATGAAATATAAGTCTGCTGTTAGATCAGAAGGGAATTATCAGACAGTTTAGACATTTAAAAGAGGTTAAAGCTCATGACTGACCACTGATCACGTGACTGACCGACACGTCACTGAGCGACACGTCACACGTCACACGTCACTGAGCGACACGTCACACGTCACTGAGCGACACGTCACACGTCACACGTCACTGAGCGACACGTCACACGTCACACGTCACTGAGCGACACGTCACACGTCACACGTCACTGAGCGACACGTCACACGTCACACGTCACTGAGCGACACGTCACACGTCACACGTCACTGAGCGACACGTCACACGTCACTGAGCGACACGTCACACGTCACACGTCACTGAGCGACACGTCACTGAGCGACACGTCACACGTCACTGAGCGACACGTCACACGTCACACGTCACTGAGCGACACGTCACTGGCCAGACAAACTCAGAGTGCCATGATGTCATTGCACTGTTTTACATGACAACATTGCTTTAGTATTATTTATTGTATCATACAAGTGTTTGCTTGACTTCATATTCATGCGAGGAAATGAAGCCATCGGTTTATACGCGAGAATAAACAGCATGCATATGTTTGAATGGGTTTAGAAGCAAAAAAAATCAAACATGACTCGTGAGACGCTTATTTTATTTAATTTCTTGTCAATTCTATTTGCACCCTGCTACAGTTTTAATTTTTTTTGCTGTTGTTCTGTTTTGAGATGTATAGAGTTGTATTCGTTTTGCATATGGCTTCATACAAGTTGTTAAAATAGAATTATAGGAAACATGAACACATCAGCTGATAAATGAGTAAATGTGATGTATGTTCAGATATATGTGACCCTGGAGCACAAAACCTGTCGTTGTTTGTGAGAGTGTGTGAGAGAGTGTGAGAGAGTGTGTGTGTGTGTGTGTGTGTGTGTGTGTGAGAGTGAGTGTGTGTGAGAGTGTGTGAGAGTGTGTGAGAGTGTGAGAGTGTGTGAGCGAGTGTGAGCGAGTGTGAGTGCGAGTGTGTGTGTGTGTGTGTGAGAGTGGACGTGAGGAGCGTGGGTGAGAGTGGTGTGGTGTGAGTGAGAGCGGTGTGAGAGTGTGTGAGAGAGGTGGAGAAGAGTGTGTGTGAGAGTGTGTGTGCGTGTATGTGTATGTGAGAGAGAGAGAGTGTGTGTGAGTGTGTGTGGGTGAGTGTGAGTGTGGGTGGAGAGTGTGTGAGAGTGTGTGTGTGTGCGTGAGAGCGTGTGAGGAGAGTGTGTGAGAGTGTGTGTGTGTGAGTGTGTGAGAGAGTGTGTGTGAGAGTGTGTGAGGTGTCGAGAGTGTGTGAGCGCGGTGAGCGATGTGATGGTGCGAGTGGTCTGTGTGTTGTGATGAGAGTGAGTGAGAAGCGTGGTGGAGTGTGGGTGTGGATGTAGAGAAGCGTGTGTGAGGGGTGGGGAGAGAGGGTGAGAGAGTGGGAGAGAGGGGGGTGAGAGTGTGTGTGTGGGTGTGGAGTGTGTGTGTGTGTGTGTGAGTGTGTGTGTGTGTGAGAGAGTGTGTGAGAGTGTGTGTGTGTAGTGAAGAGAGTGTGTGAGAGTGTGTGAGAGAGGGTGTGAGAGAGAGAGAGAGAGAGTGCTGAGTGTGAGTGTGTGTGCTCGTGTGTGTGAGTGTGTTCGTGAGTGTGTGAGTGAGTGAGTGCCTGAGTGTGTGTGAGTGTGGGTGTGATGGGTGCGATCATTAGTGTGGTGTGTGAGAGGGTGTGGCGTGTGAGCAGGTGTGAGTCGAGTGAGTGTGGTGCGTAGTTGTGAGAGCAGTTGAGAGTGAGTGAAGAGCGAGGAGTTGAGCGAGCGTTGTGAGAGCGTTGTCGAGGGCGTGTGGTGTGTGAGAGTGAGTTGAGAGCGTGTTGGAGAGCCGTGTGAGCGGGTGTGTTGTTTGGAGAGTTATGGGTGTGAGTGTGTGTGAGTGTGTGTGTGTGAGTGAGAGTGGGTGTGAGCGTGTGTGTGTGTGAGAGTGAGAGAGAATGTGAGTGTGTGTGTGAGAGTGTGTGTGAGAGTGTGTGAGAGCGTGTGAGAGTGTGTGTGTGTAGTGTGAGCGTGTGTGTGTGTGTGTGGGTGGTGAGCGAGTGCGAGTGACTGTGAGAGTGGGGTGTGTGAGAGTGGGGAGAGTGTGTGAGAGGTGTGTGTGTGTGTGTGAGTGAGAGCGTGAGAGTGTGAGTGTGAGTGTGAGCTGTGTGAGAGTGGTGAGGTGGGTGTGCGTGTGAGGTGTCGTGAGAGTGTGTGAGCGTGTGAGCGAAGAGTGGTTATGAGTGCGTTGTTGGGTGTGTGTGTGTGTGTGGTGTGTGTGAGAGAGAGAGAGAGTGTTTGTGTGTGTGAGTGTGTTTGTGTGTGTATGTGTGAGAGTGTGTGAGAGTGTGTGAGAGTGTGTGTGAGGTGTGTGAGAGTGTGTGAGAGTGTGGGAGTGTGAGTGTGAGGTGTGAGTGTGAAGTGTGATGTGTGAGTGCGAGTGTGAGAGTGTGAAGGAGGTGAGCGTGTGAGAGGTGAGAGTGGGAGAGTGTGAGAGTGTGTGTGAGTGTGGGTGAGTGTGAGAGAGAGGTGGAGAGTGTGTTGTGAGAGTGTGGGGCGGTGTGTGTGTGTGTGTGAGTGTGTTGAGTGTGTGTGAGTGTGTGAGGTGTGTGAGGGTTTGTGGAGCGCGTGTGAAGGCGATTGTGCGAGTGCGGTGAGTGCGTGTGATGCGAGTGAGAGTGTGTTGAGTGTGAGAGGTGTGTGAGGTGTGTGTGAGTGTGTGTGAGTGTGGGAGAGTGTGTGAGAGTGTGTGAGTGGTGAGTCGTTGTATGGTGAGCGAGTGTGAGTGCGAGTGCGTGTGAGAGTGAGTGAGAGCGTGTGTATGTGTGAGTTCGCGAGCGATGTGTGAGTGTGAGAGTACGTGTGAGTGTGTGAGTGAGCGTGTGTGAGTGTGTGTGTGTGTGTGTGTTTTTGTGTTTGTGTGTGTGTGTTTGTGTGAGAGTGTGAGTGTGAGAGTGAGTGTGAGTGTGTGTGTGTGTGTTTGTTTGTGTGTGTGTGAGTGAGTGTGTGTTGAAAAAGTGTTTGTGAGAGTGAGTGTGAGAGTGAGTGCGTTTGAGTGCGTGCGTGAGTGGGAGTGTGTGTGTTGAATGTGTGAGATGAGTGTGCGTGAGTGTGTGGGTGTGTGCGTGAGTGAGTGAGTGAGTGAGTGTCGAGAGTGGGTGTGGAATGTGTGAGGTGAGAGTGAGTGTGTGTGTGTGTTGTGGAGTGTGTGTGTGAGAGGAGTGAGTGAGGTGTGTTGTGTGGGGTGAGTGTGTGTTTGAATGTGTGAGTTGTGAGCGTGTGTTGTGTGTGTTTTTGTGTGTGTGTGTGAGTGTGTGTGTTGAATGTGTGAGTGTGAGAGTGCGTGTGTGAGTGAGTGAGAGTGAGAGTCTGTGTGTGAGTGTGTGTGTGTGTGAGAGTGTGTGTGTTGAATGTGTGAGTGTGAGAGTGAGTGTGAGAGTGTGTGTGTGTTGAGTGTGAGTGTGTGAGTGTGAGTGTGTGTTGAGTGTGTAAGTGTGAGTGATCACTGCTGTGTGTTTCTGCTAACACCTGTCGCTAGGGTTGTGCTGATAGTATCATGTATCGATGATAGTCCGAGATATCGCCTGTGGCTGATGCCTTTGACGATAGCAAGACGATTATTATTATTATTATTATCAGACTACTAATACTCTCTTATTAATACTAGGGCTTATTTGTTGCATTGTATTTCTTTTTCTGTGTTTTACAGTATTGCGCGTTATAACCAATCACACACAATTATGCTGAGCTTATGAATGCATTGGCCAATCAGAGGCGTTCAGATGACTCACCGCTGAAACAGTTTATTGTTCAGTGCGCTGACTGATTTCTGACTCGCCGATTCTCTCATCATAAACAACAAAGTGCAGAAGCACGTGCGATGTAGGCTATGAAAATTGAGCATATCGCCCAACACTAGCAGTCGCTGATTCTCCGTCTGTTTGCAGGGGTTCGTGCTGAAACTCAAGTGTGCCGAGAAGCATGAACCTGCACCAGGTGCTCACAGGAGCCGTCAACCCCGGAGACAACTGCTTCTCTGTGGGCCGCGTCAACAACCAGCCCTTCACGGTAAACCTGAGCGATACGGCACAACATAGCAGAACATCTGACCAATGCAAGATTTCTATTTCGATTTTTTTAATGATTAACTAGTCAGTTTAAAAAGTAATGTTCTTTTTATGAACCATCTGGTTAAAGAAAGTTCTGTTCACATGAAGTTCAACATGCTGTACATGCAAAACAAATCCAGTTGCTAAATATCTTAGCAGAAAACATGCATGAAATATGAACAAACCTACAGAATATAGTAAAACTGTGAACAGAAAAACTCTTTAAAGATTGAAATCTTCAGACGCAAATAGATGTGCAATAAAATAAACACTTAAATGTGTGTTTTGCATGTTTTCGATCCACTCAAATATGAAATGAAAATATATATTATCCTGCACTCCCTGCTCCACATTATAGATGATACGTATGTAGAACTCACTGTGGTTATCAGTATCAGTCTGTGTGTGTGTTTGTGCTGCTGATCTTGTTTTGTCCGTGTGGCCGGGGCTCGTGGGACAGGCCTACGCCTCTGGCTGTGACATCGTCATTCTGGGGAGTGACTTTGAAAGGATCCAAATCATCCCAGGAGCCAAACACGGGAACATCCAGGTGGGGTGCGTGGACTGTTCACTGCAGGGCGGACAGGTGAGACACATGCACACTAACACTCTCACTCACTCCACAACACAAAACAGCACACACACACACAAACCCACACACACACACAGAGAGGAGAGACACACACACAAAACACCACACCGATCACACACACAACACTCTCTCACACACCACACCACACACACACACAAACACCCACACACACACACACACACACACACAGAGAGAAACACACACACACACAGAGACAGACACACACACACACACACTCTCTCACACACACACACACACTCACACTTGCTCACACCACACACACAGAGAGAGAGAGGAGCCACACAACAGAGAGAGAGAGACACACACAACCACACTCTCGCACACACACCACACACACACGCTCACACTCACACACACAGAGAGAGAGAGAGAGACACAACACAGAGAGGACACACACACACAACTCACCCTCACTCGCTCACACACCACACACACAAAACTCTCAGGCACCACAACACACACACACACACACCACACCTCTCACGCACACACACAACCCTCACGCACACACACAACACTCAACATTCACACACACACACCACCCACTCGCAGGCCCACACAACACACAACACACACACACACACGCACTGTCACCTCTCACACACACACACACACACACTCTAACGTACACACACACACCCACACACACACACACCACAACACACCCTCTCACGCACACACACACACACACACCACACACTCACACACACAACACAACACACACACACAACACAACATACACACAACACACACACACAACACTCTCAGGCACCACACACTACACACTCGCGCACCACACACACACACACAAACACACACACACACACTCACTCACACCACACACACACACACACAGGCCCAAGAGTTTTGAAATGCTCTCCGCTTGCCCTTAATTAAAACATCCAACCATAGTGTGCTACGTTCAACAAGCTCACTGTGCGAGGTGGGAACCTTTCTGAAAAAAAAGCGTTTGAACGTGATATGGGAAAGTTTTTAGGGATTCAGCAAGAGCATCGAAACAGGATTGTTACTGTGCGACTCTTAAATCTGCTCTGTGGTCAGATGCAGAGTCATATGGAAACAGTATTTGGTGTTTGAGACGGGTGGAGGTCAGTCCACAAGGAAGAGCACAAAAAGTGAGTTTTATTCTGGAATAAATGCACTCTATTAAAGCGGCATGAATCGGGTTGGGAATTGAAAATCATTCCAGTTCTAGAAGAATGGATACTGTTGTAAAATAAAAAAATGCAATCCACCGTCAATTCCGTGTGTGCATCTTTTTCAGGTGGCTGTTTTTGAATCATTCATTACAGAGATTTATTCGAAAATGCTGATTCATCCAGTAATAAAACAAGTAAATCATTCCATTCATAAATTCCATGAGATTTTTAGTTGTCTAATATTTTTTCTTCAGAATTGTGAGAGAACTACAACCTTCATTTAAACCCTTTAACTGTCACGGGACGCCTAAGTTTACTTCACTATATTACAATTCAATCCTAATGTAATCATGACATACTATATATCATTGGAAAAGTCTAAGACTCCTAAATAGATATTTTACCTATGTTTTTGTTTTTACAAAGATTAGTTACATATCAAAACCGGAGTTCTGAAACTTCGTCACCAAAAAGTCTTTTTTTGTTACCTTTTTCCCTATCACGCTTTAGAAATAAAATATATATTAACTGAAAACGTAAAATCTCTAAATTCATCCTGTGAAAACCATTTTGAACACACACCATTTGTACTTCAAAATCCTTTAGCGGTCTCCTCCCCCTGACCGGGGGTGTGTATTCTGGTCTTTTAGAATTAAAACTTTTTATGATCTTGACAACAATACATATTGATGGAAAGCTCTGAGTCTCAAGATTCCATATTTGGTGGTCATTTTGGGATAGATGTAATATTGAGAGAGAAATTTATAGATTTGACAGAAATGCATCAAAAAAAAATTCAACGTAGTTTGGGTGGCACCCGGTGGCTTTTTTTGGTATAACACCCAAACAAAATTGCATATGAACCTCAGTTTTTTTATATTGACTTCAAATTTGGAACACAACTTATGTAGACACATGGCTTTAATTTTATAGCAATTTTGTATTTGTACCATTTTAAAAATTTATTTCATAAAAAATAAAAATAAGTTACGATAAATTTTTCTTTACAGTAAATTTAAACTTCTATAACTTTTATACTTTAATTTTATTAAATGATTTCACTTCTGTAATAATCTGCTAATTGTCTTCTTTAGGAAGAGACCAACCGTAGGTCTGTATTCAAAAGCGTGCATTAATTATAATAATTTAAGTTTGGATCGTGCACTTTCTCGTGAATTTTCAAAAATGGGGATGGCAGTTAAGGGGTTAAAAAAAGTCTCAGTTTATCCAGAATCATGCCGCTCTATTTTGCACACAAACAGCTCTTAATCGAGCCGGCTGATTCTTGTTGATGGTATTATTCAGCAGCAATTAAATGTTTTGCAAAAAGAGACACAGAATAAATATGTGTGATATCTAAATGTTAGACTTTTATTGGAATCCAAACTGGGAATTGATAAGAATCGGAAGTGATACAATTCAAACGATACCCAACCCTAGTCATGAAATGCAAAGTCATGGGTTCGATTCCCAGCGGCTGCATGAACCGAAGGCATGTATTCCTTGAATGCAATGCATAAAAGCGTCTGTCAGATGCATGCATGTGAATGATTTGCTGTGTGTGTTTGTGCTCGGCAGAAGCGGAGCTATCATTGGCAGAAGAGCGGGCAGTTCGTCCTTCAGTCGGTTGCACAGATCCTGACGTGGCACCCCACAGGTACGTGAGATCAGCATGTGCTTGTCCTGTGTGTGACGGGCCGCTGACCTCTCTCTCTGACGCTGTGCGCAGGCTCGTGTCTGCTGACGGGCTCGTCGTGTCTGCAGCTGTGGTGTGACGCTCAGTCCAGCGCAGAGACCGAACCCGCTGCTCCTCAGCGCTCCTGGAGAAGCGTATGGCAGTGCAAGTCAGTGTTCGTCCAGCACATCACATCTCTGAATACACATCAGGCAGCTCCAGTGTTTTATGCCTTAAATAGATTACCATTCATTTACAACAGCTTTGAACGCGGCTCAGCCAAGATGCGAGCGCAACAGTCAAACACGTCCATGTTTACATAGAAAAAAACTACGGAAAAGCAGCGCAATAGAATTAAAAACCTGTAAAGAACTACTACTGTATGTCTGATATTTCATGTGTGCATTACGGTGACAAGCTGAAAGCTGCTGTTCATTGTTTTTACAGAACATTTATTGTTAATAATAGTCTAACGTTACTTGTGTTATACCGTCAGTCATTTTGAATTACCTTGACTTTTGAGATCTTCCTTGTATTACTTCTGAACATATAATATAAGACAAGATTGTACAAGATGTAGTTGTAGTTCATGCATCTTTTCTGCAAAGATATTTAACAAGTGATCTGTTTAACGTTTACACCATGTTGACAGCTTCATGTGTGCTGCGCTCGGAATAGAATTTTCTTTAACTAGAGGGTTAATAAAGTAAAAGTTACTTGCATCATGTTGTAGTTACATTTTCAAGGTGACAAGGTAAAATCGAGAATCGGTCAAAAGTACTGAAAAAAAAATCAAGATTTAAATTTTTCGCCATATCGCCCAGCCCTTCACAGAATGAAGAAATAAATACGTTAATTTGTACACAGATTACAGTCAAATTTGGGAAAAATAATGTGAATTTCATAGGGCCCTAAAAATTTCATTTTTGTTAAACGTTTAAAAAAATGGTTGTTACATTGTATGCATTTCATGATTTCAATTAATTATTCATTTTAACTAAAAAAAAACTGAATTTAGAAAAAATAAAATGGATTTCATAAGTCCCCTAAAATTACATTTTTGTTAAACCTTTAATTGAATATCTTTCATGATTCCAATTCATTAGACATGCTTTTTGATTACTAAAATTGAAGCATTAAGTGTGTGTTCTCAGTAAAGTCTGTCTGGTTGTCACAGGTCCGCCGCTCCCACTCACTTCATCAAGTTCTCCCCGGATGGAGAGTTTTTTGCCACCGCAGGACAGGTTTGTGTGACGTGTGCACATTATATATGTATGAGAATTAATTAACTAATGAAGCCCTAATGTATTCTATTGTAATTGTACAATACAATCATATTTTGTACTTGCAACTTGGTCTTATTGTAAATTAAAAAAAAGTCATATTTAAAAAAGTTTACAAAAGTATTTGATTTTTTATCCAATATTAAATTGAAAAATTTTGAATTTTTATTTATTTATTTTTCGGTTGTGCAAATCATATTTTTAAATTATCGTATAGAATTATAATCGTTATTAAGACTATTTTAAATCGTATTACTCGACATGAATATAATTCATGTTCAAGTTTATTCATAAAGCACATTTAATTGCTGTACAGAAATACAGTAAAATAACAAACTCATAAGACGTTATCAGCCGTGCATATAGATCTCAAACAACATCAAAGGCTATGGAGAAAAAAGTGTCTTTGATGCTGATGTAAAATGATAAATAAATCAGCAAGTTTACCATCAATACAGACGCAGCATCTATTGCTTCTCCCATGCTTTCTCACTAACTTGGAAGCTCTGGGCTTAAAAAGAGTTATGAGTTTCCCACTGAAACATGTTCACTCAGCTCCTAAATACGCTCTTTCTGACTTGAATGCACAGTTATTGAAGGATTGTGTTGTTGCAGGACGACTGTCTGGTGAAGGTGTGGTACAGCAGCAGTAAATGGCAAGCAGACGTCACCAAACTCTTCACGCCGCTCGACCTGCGCTCCGGAGCCGAGATCAACTTCTCCTTCATTTACCTGGCTCACCCTCGCTCCGTCACCGGCTTCTCCTGGAGGAAGACCAGCAGATACATGCCCAGGTGAGTAGAGGCGTGTAGAGAGCCCTGCTGACCGCTCTGTCCCTCCAGACATTTCAAACTGATTTTTAATCTCTTGTAAAACTAGATTTGATCGAGTGGTATTTGCTAGATGTCGCATAGGTCATACAAGACTGACTCATGCATGCTCTGCAAGATTCTCCTTTCTGTCAAACATATTTGTGATGCGAGCTAGGAAAACCCGACGTTTTCAGGAAATTAAAAAAAAATAGGTGGAATGTCAAAATTGGGTTTTTGTTAAATTATTATTCTATAACATCTGGGATGCACTACCGGTCAAAAGTGTGGGATCAGTGAGAGTTGTAATGTTTTTAAAGACGTCTCTTCTGCTCATCAAGGCTGCATTTATTTGATCAAAAATACAGAAAAAAAGAGTAATCTTGCAAAATGTTATTAGAATATAAAATAATGGTTTCTATTTTAATGTCCTTTAAAATATAATGTATTTCTGTGATGCAGCGCTGAATTTCCATCATCATTACTCCAGTATAAAGTGTCACATGATCTTCAGAAATCATTCTAATATGCTGCTTTATTATCAGTGCTGGGAAATGTTGTGCTGCTTAATATTTTTTTAGAACCTGTAGTACTTTTTTCGGGATTCTTTGATTAATAAAAAGTTAAGAACAGCATTTATTAAAAATATAAATCGTTTCTAACAATATAAATCTTTGCTATCCCTTCTTAACAAGTTTACACGTCCTCGCTGAATAAAAGTTTTAATTTCTTGTCAAACAAAGGAAAGAATATAAGTACCGAACCCCAACTGTTGAACGGTAGTGTATATTGTTAGAATAGATTTCCATTTTAAATAAACGCTCTTCTTTTTAACTTTTTATTCATCAAAGAATCCTGAAAAAAGTATCACAGCTTCCAAACAAATATGAAGCAGCAACAGTTTCCAGCTCTGATAATAAATCAGCATATTAATGATTTCTGAAGATCATGAGACACTGAAGACTGCAGTTATGATGCTGCGCATCACGGATAACTTAAGATTTTAATGTTAGCAATACCTAAAAGTATTTCAAAATATACATTTTTTTACTGTGTTTTTGATCAAATAAATGCTGCCTTGAGCATAAGAAACTCCTTTAAAAAACATAAAAAATCCTTCTGATCCCAAACTTTTGACCGCTAGTGTAACTTGGCCAAATTCACTTGTTTAGTGCGGAAAAATAGCGATTTAATTGTGGCCAGACAATAAATAAGACCGTGTCTTCTCTAGGTTGCTAACACGCGCTGCTGAGGTGCTTTCCCTTAGCTCTACAAAGACAGTTCACCTTTCAAAATAAACGATGTAACGTATATAATAAAGGCATATCCCTGCACATTTTCCGCTAGTCCTGTGTGATCTACAGCATGCAGAGTTTGGGGTAATGTTAGCTTGTCTGCTTGTGCAGTGACAGCTCTCGTTCTTAAATGGACCAGCACCACTTTCATATTAACACTATGCATTACTTTCATTTAGTTCAAACGGTGACAGCGTGAAATAAAACTACAAGTTCAGAACAAAAAACTATAAGTTACAGTTCTAACTGTGTCTGGTTATGTATTATAAACCCGGAGATCAGCTGCACGCTGTAATCTGTGATGTTTTATGAACAGATATTCACTTAAGTGTTGTGTGTTCCTTGGGGTCATTTTGTATCTTTTACAACATGTACAGTGACTAAAATAGGTCTTTAACACAGTAAAGTGACTGTTACTTGTGATACTTGACTGTTGTGCTTTTATTTTCATTCTAACCATTTCTTTAAACCAGTTTTTTTTCAAAATTCTGTTCCTGAAAATCAGCCAACTTCAGATAACCATAACTTTTGTTACGTTCAAGCTATGGACGAAATAAAAACAGTTTTGGAAATGGCATGAACCCAGCTATAACTATAATACCCAGCATATAACTATAACTATATGAACCCAGCTTGAACTATAATAGGTAAAAAAAAATGTCCTAGATTGCATCACATTTTATTGGACTGTCCCGCTTTTAATGTATGTAGAAAACTCACTTAAAGATTTATTAAGTATAATTTTTATCATATGTTAATGTAAAAAATCTTGTGTAATATAACTTGTGTTTGTTTGTTTGCTGGTTTTTATTGTATTTGTTATACTTGTATTCTTTGAATTGTTTTTGCCATCATGCATTCATAAAAATATACTACTGCTTCCAGAGGCGCCGTGTGTAACGTGCTGCTGACCTGCTGCAAGGACAGCGTGTGTCGCCTGTGGGCCGAAACACTGCTGCCCAGCGACTGTCTTCTGTCTGGACTCAGACACAATCACTGCAGCAATGACGTGATGAAGAATAACAGCATGAAGAAGAGCTCCAGCGACACCCGAGCGCAGAACCAGAACCCACTGGAGGTGAGACCAAAGAATGATTCTTTTACTTAGTGTCTTGTCTTCTAGTATAAATATCGAAACATTCTTGAATCAAGAGGATTCCTGGCTTCCTGGCTCCGTCTGATGGTCACGATCGCTGCATCTCGTGCCTGGGCTTTGAGCGCGCCGAGGCAGCGCTCGTGGGAGATTCATGTTCTCATTGCGGGAACATGACCATCGCGATGTTGCGATCGAGGCTCCTCTTCATGAAACGAGGGGGAGTCCCTCTTGCTATGCCCCGATCAAGTTCCTCTGTCTCACAGCAGCGGAGGAGTTCTTCGGCATTTGGTCAGGGCGATCTGAGGATTACAGTGAGGCCTTCCCTGCCGAGTGCATCTCCGCGGGCCCCTCACTCCTCCAGCACTCCGTCACCGCTTGTTGTTCCGTGATGAGACTGCTGAGCCCCCGGAGGCGGGGCCTAGCATCTCGTTCGTGGTAGGAAAAAAAATAGAAGAGCCGCCGTCTGACTCCAGTTATCATGCATCGTAAATGAGCTAGGCTCTGGAGATGAACACTCGGCTGCTTTGCCTCCGTCAGGGAAGGTGGCATTGCCCGAGTCAGATCCAGACTGACCTGCTATAGCTTTCCTCCCGGGCTGCCGAGAGCGGCGGGTTGCAATGGAAACCCCCTCCATCTCCGGAGCGCTCGAGGCTGGATGATTGGTTCCTGGGGGTGCTGTACGCCGATCCTCGGCGTCCACCTCCGGTTCCATTCTTCCCAGAAGTGCATGAGAGGTTCCTATGTCCTTGTGAGGGCATCTTTTTCTGCCTGAAAAAGAGCTGTGCCTCTTCCTTCCTCAAGACCCTCGACGGCGGTGTGTCTAAGGGGTATGGTGAGATCCCCCCCGCTGGCAGCATAAAAGCGGACGCAGACCCGGAGACTGTGGACCTTGCTCTTCAGGTAATGTTGATGCACTCCTTCCCCCAGAGTTGTATAATCAATGCCTCGCTAGCATATGGCTTTCTCCCTGCGCCGCTTCCATCTGCTGCCACAACGACCAGCCCGTCTGGTCCGGACGGACAATACTGCGACCGTTGCGTACATCAACCACCAAGGCAGTCTACGCTCCCGTCGCATAACCTGGTCATTAGGTTCCTTAGGTATCGTCTTAACCGAGACGATACTTATACTAGAAACAGACACAAATCTAAATAAGAAATATTTTTTGGTATGTAACTATGCATACATGCTGCTGTTTTCTTTACAATTGTTTTAAGCACCTTAATTATATTTTGGTTATAACGTTCGCACTTTTTCAACAGATTAGTGCCATGTTGATTTATTGATTTAATAAACGTGTATTAGCTATATTTTGCTCGATGCACCTTCTTGTGACCTCAGGAGAGAAGCCAAAAGCTTTTTTTCCCCCCTAACTGAAATGATGTCTTTTAAATTTGAATATTGATAATATTTAAGTGCAAAATTTGAATTTAGTTTAGTCTAGTGTTCACTAATGAAAGAATACAGCAGCGTCTGCTTTGTGTTCCCAGCTGAAGCTGAATCCGTCGTGGAGAGAGGAGGTGCGCTGTTTATCTCAGCTCTCATACAGCGGTCCTCTGCCCCAGCAGCAGAACAAACACTACAGCCACCGCACAAACATCCTGCACGCCAACGCACTGTGCCACTTCCACATCGCCGCCAGCATCAACCCAGCCACAGGTAACACACACCAGACCTTCAGCCTTCACATGTGACACAGACATGACCCAAAAAAACTCATGAAAATATGTAAATGTATTTGTATCATACTTAACTTGAAATAAATGTTAATACATTTTATTTATGAAATAAAACTTCAAATACATTTTAGTATATTTATTTTTCACTATAGGGCAGCTATAGTGTAAATTTGAAATAACAATAATAAAACAATTATTAAAATTAATTAAATCATAAATGTAAAATGTAAATACATTAATTAATTTTAAAATATCAAAAATATATCAATATATCAAAAATCAAATACAGTAGTATATGGTTTACCAAATTAGGGGTTCACGAGTTGATAAAAAGCTAAGAATAAAAACTAATAAAAACGTAAAGCTAAAATAAATAATTTTTTTAAATGAAAACAAAACACAATGCTTACTAAAATGCATTAAATCATAAAAATTAATACATTTTAATATAAAAACAAATCAAAATAAGCCTCTTGGAAAAGAGGAATGTGTTATATTTGTGTATCTGCATGTCATGTGACCGTTAACTGATATCAGAGAACCGTGAATGTGTGTTGTTAAATAAAAAAGTTTGGGAATCCCTGTAATAACACGTGACTAAACCTCCAGCATGATTCATAATGAATTAGCTGTGTGTCGTGCTGTTTTTAAAAAAAATAAACCTTTAAAACACTGCTAAAGAGAGCATTTTTTCATAATCGTAAGATTTTTTTAAGGTGACTTTTTAAAATTCTGTCAAGGGTCTACAGATGAGCCGTTTTGCTAGTTCTGGTACATTTACAGTAATGTTCATTAATGCGCATTGCCCCTGTAAGCAAATACACTTAAACTTAAACGGTGATTTTTAGAGCTTTGTGTGACAAACAGGACAAAATTTCCTCCTGCTGTCGCTCTGAAATCTCATCTCTGTAGCTCCCCAAACCTGCTGTTAAAGTGCATGCAGGAAGCAGTGACAGATAATGTAAGTGTGAATGTGAGGGTGATGTTTGTGTGCAGACATCCCTCTGCTGCCCTCCATCTCGTCCATGAACGGCTCTGATGAGGAGGAGCCGGGCGGCCCGTTCACCGTTCACTGGCTCAACAACAAAGAGCTGCACCTGACGCTGAGCATGGAGGTGTTTCTACAGCAGCTGAGGAGCAGCGGCGAGCAGAACGGACCCACAGAGCGCTACGGTACAGTGTGCATCATCTCAGCCATACTGTATATCAGAGGGCAGGACTGATTTACGGTGTTTACATGTGACACTAATGTGAGCATTCGGATGTGAACCAAGATGAGGCAGAACCATTTATTAAAGGGACGGTTACATTTAGTCATTTAGCAGACGCTTTTATCCAAAGCGATTTACAAATGAAGACAACAGAAGCTATCAGAATCAGCAAGAGGGCAATGATACGCAAGTGCTATAGCAAGTCTCAGTTAGCCTAACACAGTACACCTAGCAAGGTTTATTATTTTTTTAATAAAAAGAAAACAAAATAGAAAAAAAGAAAGAAAATGGAATAGAAAAAGAATAGAGCAAGCTAGTGTTAGAGGCCTTTTTTTTGCATTTTGTTAATTGTATAATAAATAAAATGAAAACAAATAGATAGAATACAAACGATTAGAGTAGCAGTTAGTAAATGAATAAAGGCTAAGTGGCAAGTTTTTATTTTTAAAGATAAATTAGAATAGAGATGCTAGTGTCAAATAAAGATGGAAGAAATACTTTTTTTAATTTTAATTTTCTCACTCTCAGGTCATCCAAGATGTAGGTGACTCTTCTTCTTCAGTAGAACAGTACAGAAGATTTTCAGCTGAAACTGTGCTCCTTGGTGATTCATAACATGCAAGTCAATGGGTACCGGCACTTTGAGAATAAAAAAAGCATATCAAGGAACACAATATGAATCCTTGTGGCTCCTGATGATATATTGATGTCTTGAGAAGTGAAACGATCGGTCTGTGCAAGAAACTGAACATTGCGGTGGTAGTGGGGTGACCATTATTATCTTAATCACAGAAGCCCCAGGCAGATGTGTAAACTATTCTTGTCCATCAAGTGTAACGTTTCATGTTTTTTAATTAAAGCAGAAGCCAATAATACTGTTGAAACGTGGATGTTTTTTAGCATGTCTAAAGCATATAAAGTCAATAAACTAGTCTTCATCAGCTCAGCTTTTTACATAAAGCATGAGAAACCATGAAAGCGTTCATCTCAGCCCTTCATTCGAGCTCTGGGTTCACACATGCTCATAGCAGCGGCCCGTCGGTCTTCGGTCCGAGTCGAACTGTGTCCTCGGTTCAGTGACTGCTGGAGGAGCTGGAGCTGAATCCGTTCATTCATCACAGGATCAGATACGCAGATATTTCAGCTCATTTCCAGTCGCAGTGACTGAAAGTGAGTTTTGATTGAGTAGCTTGTAGATCTGTGCTGCTCGAGCCGCGAGCTGATTCAGACGATTTGATGAACTGGTTCAACTAGTTCACTAAAAAGAGCCGATTCAGAATAATGATTCGTTCGTGAACCGGACATCATTCCGGATGCTTTGTCTGAGGCTCTGGATTACAGGTAATAATGCTGTAAATAATAATCAGTTTCTTGCACAGACTGATCGTTTCACTTCATATCGTCAGGAGCCGTGTGTATTAATTCTGTGTTGCCTGATTTGTTTTTTTTGAAGTTTGAAGTTTAGTTTATTTCTAGAGCACATTTAAAAACAACAGTAGTTGACCAAAGTGCTGTACATAAAGGGTCGTAAAACAAACAACAATAAGGTACTGTACATAGTATTGTACATTACAGATTTCCGAAAATATATATATAAAAGGTTAACATTAGTGCTTTCTGTCAATCGATTATAAAAATAATCACACATTTTCTTGTAATTAATCATGATTAATCATATATTTATATTGTCATAATTTCACACTGAACCTCCAAATTAATGTAGAAACAACAAAGATAGTATATTTTAAATATGTTTGACAGCAAGTTATGTAAGCGAAGTTATGACCGATAACACTGTCTTCAAACTCGGTTAAACTAGAGTTGAGGATATCTCATAACTCTCTCATAAACGCTTTGTCAACGTTTGCCGGTCTATTTATGTTGCGGTCGCTGGTAGATTGTTGTTTTTGTGTTGATCTCTCTTTTCTGTTTTTCTTTTTCGGGATGACCTGGGCCATTGTTGGCCACCTTGTGACAAATCATGTACAGTGGGGGTAAAAAGTATTTAGTCAGCCACCAATTTGTGCAAGTTCTCCCACTTAAAAAGATGAGAGAGGCCTGTTAATTTTCATCATAGGTATAACCTCAACTATGAGAGACAAAATGAGAAAAAAATTCCAGAAAATCACATTGTAGAATTTTTAAAGAATTTTTTTTTGCAAATTATGGTGGAAAATAAGTATTCGGTCGATTACAAAATTTCATCTCAATACTTTTTTATATACCCTTTGTTGGCAATGACAGAGGTCAAACGTTTTCTGTAAGTCTTCACAAGGTTTTCACACACTGTTGCTGGTATTTTGGCCCATTCCTCCATGCAGATCTCCTCTAGAGCAGTAATGTTTTGGGGCTGTCGCTGGGCAACACGGATTTTCAACTCCCTCCAAAGATTTTCTATGGGTTGAGATCTGGAGACTGGCTAGGCCACTCCAGGACCTTGAAATTCTTCTTACGAAGCCACTCCTTCGTTGCTCGGGCGTTGTGTTTGGGATCATTGTCATGCTGACAGACCCAGCCACGTTTCATCTTCAATGCCCTTGCTGATGGAAGGAGGTTTTCACTCAAAATCTCACGATACATGGCCCATTCATTCTTTCGTTTACACGGATCAGTCATCCTGTGGTCCCTTTGCAGAAAAACAGCCCCAAAGCATGATGTTTCCACCCCCATGCTTCACAGTAGGTATGGTGTTCTTTGGATGCAACTCAGCATTCTTTCTCCTCAAACACGGCAAGTTGAGTTTTTACCAAAAAGTTCTAATTTGGTTTCATCTGACCATATGACATTCTCCAAATCCTCTTCTGGATCATCCAAATTCTCTCTAGCAAACTTCAGACGGGCCTAGACATGTACTGGCTTAAGCAGGGGGAAACGTCTGGCACTGCAGGTTTGAGTCCCTGGCGGCGCAGTGTGTGTTACTGATGGTAGCCTTTGTTACTTTGGTCCCAGCTCTCTGCAGGTCATTCACTAGGTCCCCCCGTGTGGTTCTGGGATCATTTTGACCCCACGGGGTGAGATCTTGCGTGGAGCCCCAGATCGAGGGAGATTATCAGTGGTCTTGTATGTCTTCCATTTCTAATAATTGCTCCCACAGTTGATTTTCTTCACACCAAGCTGCTTACCTATTGCAGATTGTCTTCCCAGCCTGGTGCAGGTCTACCAATTTTGTTTCTGGTGTCCTTGACAGCTCTTTGGTCTTGGCCATGGGGGAGTTTGGAGTGTGACTGTTTGAGGTTGTGGACAGGTGTCTTTTTTACTGATAACGAGTTCAAACAGATGCCATTTATACAGGTAACTGGTGGAGGACAGAGGAGCCTCTTAAATAAGTTTGTTACAGGTCTGTGAGAGCCAGAAAACTTGCTTGTTTGTAGGTGACCAAATATTATTTTACTGAGGAATTTACCAATTAATTATTTAAAAATCCTACAGTGTGATTTTTCTGGATTTTTTCCCTCATTTTGTCTCTCATAGTTGAGGTATACCTATGATGAAAATTACAGGCCTCTATTATCTTTTTAAGTGGGAGAACTTGCACAATTGGTGGCTGACTAAATACTTTTTTGCCCCACTGTATAAGCCTTTCAAAATCATTAAATGACAAAAAATTCCTAACTTTAGATAAAAGCCTTAACTGATAAAAACTTGACTTTACTGCAGAGTTTATCTGTTTGTCAAGTTTAAAATCCATATCCAATATTACACCCAGGTTTTTAACAGTGGATTTAACATGTGGAAGCAAAGGGCCAAGATCAATGTTAGAGACCTTGTTTTTACAATTTGGACCAAATATCATAATTTCAGTCTTGCTCTCATTAAAATGTAAAAAAATTACATCCAATCTTTAATGTCTCTGAGGCAATCAAAAAGATGTTGCAAAGAACTGGCATGTTCCCGTTTCAGTGGCAGATAAATCTGTGTGTCATCTGCATAACAGTGAAACGAAATATAATATTTCCTGAGAATAGACCCTAATGGGAGCATATACAGGGAAAACAGCATAGGGCCAAGGATAGAGCCTTGAGGGCCTCCAAATGGAAGGCATGCTGATGAGGACACAAAGTCATCAAGGCGGACAGAAAAAGTCCTGTTTGTTAGATAGGACCTGAAGCACTCCAAAGCAGTACCCTTAATGCTGACAACATGTTCCAATGGTATCAACATTTTTTTTTATTCTCAAAGTGCCGGTAACCATTGACTTGCATTATATGAATCACCAAGGAGCACGGTTTCAGCTAAAAGTCTTCTTTACTGTTCTACTTAAAAAAATAAAAGACACTGTCTATGTGTTTGCAGTTTTATTGGTGGCATTTCTACAGTAATAGGCCTGTGTGAACCGCATGTGAGGATCATATGAAGCTGAAATCTCTCTGTTCTGAGCAGATGCTGATGAGGAGGGGAGCGGTGCTGATGCTGCGGTTCTGGGCTCCGTCTCTCTCCCTGCGGCGGCGGTGGATCATCTGGTGGATGTGCTGCTGAGTGACTGGAACAGAGCAGCAGACATGCTGTTTAGTATCCACCCGATGGACGGATCGCTGCTGGTGTGGCACATCGACTGGCTGGACGAATACCAGCCCGGCATGTTCCGACAGGCGCAGGTACAGACGCCAATCCTGAGAGAGTTTGTGTTGCAGACGTGAGCGATTCCTCAAATTATGCCTAGGAACAACTCCGAACACGCTGTAACCACACATTTCTCCTTAGCAACCGCATGCAATCTGCATATATGGTGGCAAAATGAGCACATTTTCAAAAATGAGTTCTTTTTATTCTACTTTCTCCATTAAAATACCTTCAAAATGATACATCACTTGTTGGAATCGGACAAAAAATGGCTGAGCTACATCTGTTTGAAGTTGATTTTGAGAAAAACCGAGTTAAAGTTTTTTGAAGGTTCCAAAGAAAAATCACCAAGGCAACGTTGCATATTTTCCTCCAGTTCTTTTCTTAATAATAATTAATTACTATATTAATAATCACAATAAAGCTATTTTTTATTTTATCTTTGTTATTAAAAATAAGAACAAAGATGCAAATAAACAGTAGTTTAATCAAGAGCAGCGAGTGATTCCGTCTTTTCTTTTAATGTTTGATTAACATTGAGACAGATCTATGTTGAGACCTACTGTAATGCATGGATCTAATATAACGTTGCACATCAGATTTTTCCCCAACCGTTAACTAAACGTTCATGTAAGACATAACAGATTATGCTTGTGTGAATATCGCCAAGAAGTATTTCTCAATAATGTACTTTATAGGGAGATCGCATGCGCTTTGCAGATGTCAGTCAGCACGATCGTTTTGTTTTCGTCAGCATGGGTTTGAAAATCATATTTTACTGGTTCAGACTCATGTCATACAGAATTTGCTATGAATATTTATAAAGCTGGAATGCTGCGCTTTGCAACGATATATCCTACAACTAGTGGCGAGATGCAGCAGCAGTCGTCCAGAAGTGAGCGGAGAACAGAAATCATATTGTTTATTGTTGTTGTGAACTGACTTATTGAGCGTGTTATTCACTTGTGCTTAAAAAACCGGGGGTGCCAAAACACTATTAGAGATCCAAAGATTGACTGTGTTATGAAGGCTTATATAGAATGCAGGTTATAATGCCCCATATTTCACAGTTCGAAGCCAATAATATCCATGTATGCTTTAACAAATATTTTTAAGATAATGATATAATTAATATCCCACAAGCAAAAGTGCCATATGTTCCAATATCAGCGCATGAGCGTGATTGCCAATCAGCCTTTTTTTTTTTATAACACATTTCAAAAACAAGAAGTCAAATAGTGCGTTTTAATTTTAAAACACTATTTCTGTTTCTTTCTGTTTTTGCCAATGAAAATAAGTTTTTGGCACCTCAGCTGCTCAGATGGAGGGAGTCTATGGAGACTCCAATGTTTGTTGGTGCATCCAACACACGACACTTGTAATGCCTCTATGGCACTGACATTGTATCTCCAGCAGCTACAACAGTAATGGCGGACTGCTGCTTCTCACTCAGGCCTGTGTCTATGTTAATAATAGCAAAAAAGAGGACGTCACAAAAATGGGCGGAGACTTTCTGTCTCCCCTACAATGATGTCAACGTAGGGAGAAATCTGGAAATGCTTGTTCTGAGAGACTGTTTATGATTTATTGGGATTATAAAAAAAATGGGTGGGTGGATTTGTACCATTATAGGCTGGTTGGTTTCACACACTGCGGCCAAATAACTGTGTTCAAACACCTTATAAAAGGGATTTTTACATAATAGGTCCTCTTTAAATATCGTTCTCAAAAATATTGCAATATAATTTTTTGTCAACATCACACACCTCTAACGAGGGCATCTATGATCTTTAGGGCAGCCCCCTAATAGTCGACTAACTGTCATTTAAGAGTAATACATATTTCGAATCTGTAAAGACTCTACGTTTATTTGTGTGCACTCACAATAACAACAAAACATTGCGCTTTTGTAAAATAATGAATGCAATCAGGATGCACTTTCTGCCGTCTCGGTCTCTGTGAACTTGAGCGCGAAACTCGGTGTAAACTTGCCTTACAGACATTAAAAATGGAAATTTAGAAACCAATTCAAATGGAAAACAGATATTCTCAGATTATGTAATCCGTATGAAACATGCATAAAGGCACATCACTTCTGCGGAGATGACGAGTCGGTGTCTCCGACTTCATCTCTTAAACTGAAAACAAAGGGTGCTTTCACAATAGCACTTTTGGTGCGCACCCGGGTTCGATTGACGTCAGAGGTCAGTACGTTTGGATGATGTGAACGCGGTCTTCTGAACGCGGGTGCGCACCCACGAACCATACCTGAGTCCGCTTAAAAAGGGTGGTCTGGGGTACGGTTCAAGTGAACTCCAGTACGGTTCGCTGCTGATGTGAACGCAATCGTACCAAATCACAGAAGTGAACCACTATTAATGACGTATTATTTGATAAAAATGTGTTTCACTCATTTCCCTTGGCGACGTGACCTGTAAAAAACAAGCAGAGAGCTGTATATCTAATTTCTGTTCACCTTCAGATTACTTTAGAGCATTTGCAGTACATTCGTAAGGCAGACGTAAGTGCCGTTATGTACTGAAGCTTTGGAAACAAAGCACCAGTTTATCAGTAAATTATTAAAATGTTAATGCAGCCTCCTTCATACCTGCAAACTAGTCGCTTTCCGGAGAAATTCGCCGTTTTGAATCAAAATATGTCTCTGAGCTACAGAGAGCAGATGGCTCCGCATGCTTTTGAATCACTCTTGCGGTACTTTGATGTGCGATTGGTCTGCGCGCCGCTGCTTCAAATCCAACACACCTCATCTCACAGCCGGTCCGTTTTGATGGCACACTTACGCTCACATCCGCATGTAAACATGTCGTCGGCGTGGAAGTTCTTTGTTGTGAGTTAAACAGACACAAAGTTTGGAATTTGTAATACAATATTGACTGTTTTTGCTCAAGTTCGCTGACGAAGTTTCAATCAAAGCCACGGCAGAACTGTTTTGTGTCTCCGAGCAACACAGCGGTGTTTTCGATACTGAATGAATCCACGTTTTTGAACAAATCAAGTGAGTCAATGATTCAGTAACCCATTCATAAAGAAAAAATTGCGCGAATATGAACGTGGTTTTGCGCAGCTCGTCAGTGAACAACGGGTCTGTGTAGTTAATGCTGCTCAATGTGAAAGTCCACAGGTGATGGAGATTTCCCCGCTGATTACAGAACCGGCTTTCTGACAAGATGCGTATTAAATATCACATGCGATTTATCGTGCAGCTCTAATCAAGAGCAGTGCGTGATTTTCTGTCTTTCTGTTGTTGCTTGATTAATATCAATGACTCGGATAGCTACTAAATTAGGCTGCTGTCCCTTTAAAACCGAACGCACAGCTGCAATGGATGCAATGTACTGATACACGCTCTTCCTGCTGTTTACGTTCACTTAAGACATAATCAACTGTGTTTACGTGAATACTCGTCAGAACGGACAATTAGACATCATTTTGTGTGTAATTCTCCGTTCATGCGACGCGAAAGAGTACTCGCGCGCTGTGAGAGGCTCTTTCTGTGTGTGTGTGCTTCAGTGTCTGCGCTCAGAAAACTAGACCGAATTGAGTTCTCTCTTGTGTCATCAAATTTATCCATATGTCTGCTCTTCCCGTACTCCCACATATTGACATTTTTTTTACATTTTATGAGACGTGCAGCAAGTGTATGTTAGCTTACGTCCCGCCGGTTCATATGTACGCAGCTAACCTCCGAACCACGCACCAGATCTGTTCTGAATTAATCTCTTCCCAAATCGTCCCTCCCTAACATTTTAGTCTCGTTTTTATTTGTTGACGAAAATGTCAATAGATTTACGTCGTAGTTTTTGTCATTCAAAAAGAGTTTTAGTTTGTTATTGTCTCGTTGTCGTCGGTGAAAAAATGAAATAAATGAAATTAGTCAAAGGCAGCCCTACTGATCTTTCATCTCTGAAGTGTTCTTTCTGTTCCCAGGTTTCCTTCGTGTCCAGGATTCCCGTGGCCTTCCCCACCGGCGACGCCAACTCTCTCAGCCGCAGTGTGGTCATGTACGCCTGCAACAGAAACGTGGACCTGGCCATGCAGCACGGCCGTCAGCGTCCCGCGGGCCTGCCACACTCGTCCTCCTCGGCTCTGATCGGACAGAGCCAGAACAAAACCTCCTCCAGCAGCCTGCGTCTCAGCATCTTCACCCCCAGTGTCCTGATGATCTCCAAACATGCCGACGGCTCGCTCAACCAGTGGGCCGTCAGCTTCGCCGAGGACTCGGCCTTCTCCACGGTGCTCAGCGTGTCTCATAAGTCACGGTACTGCGGTCATCGCTTCCACCTCAACGATCTGGCCTGCCACTCTCTGCTGCCGCTGCTGCTTACCACCTCGCACCACAATGCCCTGAGGACGCCCGCCGCCGCTCTGACCGCCCCGGCCCGCAGGAGCAGAGTCTCGCAGGACCCCAGCGCCATCTACAGCGAGCTGATCCTGTGGCGGGTGGATCCGGTGGGGCCGCTGTCGTTCTCTGGTGGCGTGTCGGAGCTGGCCAGGATCAACTCGCTGCACGCCTCCGCCTTCTCTAACGTGGCCTGGCTGCCCACGCTCATCCCCAGCAACTGCCTCGGTGAGTACCGCTTCCTTATGTTCTGACATAAAAGCAAAACTCGCTGTGGAAACCAGGGGCCAGTTGTTCAAAAGTAATCTGATCGTATTTTGGCCATCGGATTGGATCAAATCTTGAAAATGGGTTGTTCAAAGGAAAAAAAAGGATTCTGAATTCGGATTAGATCACAAAATCCAATCTGGGTTTTGATCTGGATTAAATCCTCAATTCAAACATTTTAGTAAGATTGGGATACTTTTGATCCAAAAAAACTGGATTGTTCTGATCCCAGCAGAAGGGTGGATTTCAGGAATAAAAATGTAATAACTTTAAACTTGGTCCTAAAAATGCAACATTTGTAACATGATACATATCCCCAAACAGCTGTCAATATCAAACAAATATCAATATAAAAAAAAAATTATATTTAATTTAAAGTTTTCTTTTTTTCATCACTGATTGTAAACTACATTGGCACAATCATCAGAGATGGACCAGACAGAAGTAGTTATGTGTGTAAATGCAATGCAAAACTAGAATGCAAAACATTGGCATTTTTTTCCATCAGCATGTCTCTTTAGGGGCTCCGTAGAGCTCTAGTAATCCAGATTTGGAAATCTGGAAAAGTGTGTATCTGGATCAGGGTGATCCAATCCAATTTTGCTTTGAAAAACCGGCATTAAAGTAAGATGGGTCACCTGATCCCGGATCGCAAAACATGGGATTTCCAAATCCAGATCATTCTGATCCAGATTAAACTTTTTGAACAGCTGGCCCCAGGGTTCGTACAAGGTGCTTAAAGGAGTCATCAGATGCCCATTTTCCACAAGTTGACTTTAGGGTCTAAATGAAAAGTCTATAACATACTTTGGTTAATGGTAGTGTAAAACCACACCCTTTTTACCCTGACAAAAACAGCTCTGTTCACAGCAACCCGTTTTGTTGCATGTCCCTTTAAATGCTAATGAGCTCTGCTGACCCCGCCCCTCTCTTCCGTGGGGTGTGTGAGATGTTCTGTTACTTTAGCCGCATTTGGCCCGCTGAACTTGCAACTAGAAAACCTAAAATCTTCATTCTCATCGGCTGTAGTGAAGCGGATCACGAGTATTTCGCGAACATAGACGAATTTATGTAGATCGGGGGCGCATTCCCTTCAGAAACAAATGTAATCCTCTGCGTCTGCAGCGGCTCAGATGTCGGGAGTAAACAACGACTTCTATGTTCATTATTACATCCAACAACAAAACACCTCAATCACTTAGGAGTCATTCTTGCTCCAGCATCGAAACAATGGTGGACTGATGACAGCTCACTCAGGGCGTGTCTAAGGTAAAACGCTAGTGTCAATCAATAATCGTGGGAGGGGCCTGGGTCTAAGTGACCGTCACAACAGCCAAGCAAAAAAAAAAAAAAAAAAAACAATAAAAAAAAAAAAAAAACAAAAAAAACAAAAAAACAAAAAAAAAACAAAAAAAAAACAAAAAAACAAAAGAAAAAAAAAAAAAAAAAAAAAAAAAAAAAAAAAAAACAAAAACTAAACAAAGCAAAGAAAAAAAGAACAAAAAACCAACAAAAAACAAAAAAAAAAAAAAAAAAAAAAACAACACAAAAAAAAAAAACAAAAACACAACAAAAAAAAAAAAAAAAAAAAAAAAAAAACAAAAAACAATAAAAAAAAAAAAAAAATAAAACACAAACACCCAAAAGCAAAAACAAACACAAAAAAAGCAAACAACAAAGACCACAGAAAACAAACACAGCACAAAGCAAAGAAAAAAAAGCAAAACAAAAAACTACAACACAACCAAAAATAAAAAAAACCATCTGAGATCGGCTTGATCTTTCAAATGTTAAAGTTGCCCGTCATTGCATGCTTTGCATGTGCTGCAATTTATTTGTACCATTTTGTTTTATTAGTTAATTTATTAGAATTTGAAAGGTAATAACGATATTGTTTGATAAGTGTGATCTCTGTTTTTATTCGTGGAAAACCAAAAATGTAGTTCTTGAAAAGTCCTGCAATTTAATTTTGCGGTATCTGTAGGAACCCTGGGAAACCTAGAGTTTAGATTAGTTCAGTCTGACAGTCTTACGTTAAAAACAGAAAGCAAGAGTACAGTACAGAAGAAAGCAAGCTGTGTGCTGATTATTTGTGATATTTTCAGAGATTTTTAATGAGCGAGTGGGAAACATTTACAGGAAAGCATCCCTGTTCAAAACCGAGTCTCTGCTGCATGGAATATTCATAAACGTTCATATTTCATTTCCTTCCCAAAGGTGTGTATGGAAACTCACCCAGTGCCTGCTTCATCGCTAGTGACGGACACTCGCTCCGACTCTATCAGGCCATCATCGAGGCCAAGAAACTGCTGAGTGAACTCTCCAACCCCGACATCTCCGTAAGAATGAGCTTGGCTGCTGTATCAGTATATCAAACAGTAGAGTCCTGCTTATCTGTCATGTGTTTTTCTCCAGAAATATGTTGGAGAGGTGTTTAACATCATCAGCCAGCAGTCGACGGCTAGACCAGGCTGCATCATTGAGCTTGATGCCATCACAGACTTTGTACGTATAAGATCCGCTACAGATGTGACCCAAACTAATGAGCTGATCTGACACAAGAGCATCATGTCATTTCCCAGAGTGCTCAGCGCTCACGTCTCTCTCTCTGTTTGTTCAGCAGGGGAAAGAGACGCAGCTGCTGCACGTGTTCGAGGAGGACCTGATCTTGGGAAGCGAGAAAGTAGATGACTGCCTGCAGGATTCTGGTAAGAAGTCATTCTCTGATAGCGCCAGAGCGTTCATTGAGTCTCTGCGCTGTGTCACGAACGCTTGTCCTCTGTTCAGTTCCCAGCCAGACGCTCTTCTCCGCTCGCTTCTACCTGGTGGTGGTGGAGATCACTCAGAGCGGCAGGTCGCTCCTGCACATGTGGCATCTACAGCTGGACGCAGTTCCCGTCGTTATGGGTTTGTAATGGATCTTATGGTAAACAGTGTTGGAAAGGTTACTTTGGAAATGTAATAGGTTACAGATTACAATTACCCTACTTAAAATGTAACAAGTAGTGTAACTTTCCTCAACAGGAGTTCTCTGCTCCACCTGTGCGCTTCCACAGTCCACTCCATTCTCAAATCTCTCGCATTAATTACTCCGATCGAAACTGTTCAATCTGTTCAAAGCTTTGCTTTGCCAGTCATGACCAGGACCGCTGCTGGCCAAATGAGTGCCCTAAGCAGAATTGTATTGTTGTGCCCCCTCCCCCAGATATTATGGTTGTAAAAAAACACATAGGGGTCAAAATAGAACTTTAATCAAATATAAAAGGTTAATCAATGTCCTTAAATTGTATTATTTACAAATGACGATTTTTTAAATACAGTTGTCTGATTTATATTATAGTCTCAAGCATTCAGAAATCACACAAAAGAAAACCAAGCACTACAATAAAACCATGGTTAATTTTTGTGAGGGTTGTGATGTCCACATGTGGCTTTGTTGTTGAAGAAATTATAGCAGCTATAGCATTTCTATCGCAAAAAGGTGGCCAAAAATGAAAGATTAAGTGGATATTTGAATTAGCCTAAATTTTGGTCATATTAACAAGGGGCCTGTGTGGCTCCCTTCTCCAGGCATTTGTCCTAATATGTAAGGCAAGGAAAGGCAAGTTTATTTGTATAGCACATTTCATACACAATGGTAATTCAAAGTGCTTTACATAAAATAAATAAAAACAATAATCACAACAATAAACAAGGAATTTAAAAACTTTGAAAATTATTTAAAAAAAATTGATTAAAGAGGTTTAAAATAAATTTAAAAAAACGATTATACATAAAATACAGTGCAATCAGTTCCCGGACTCGCACAGTGCTCATTCAATAAATGCACTGCTAAACAGATGAGTTTTGAGTCTGGGTTTAAATGTGACTAATGTTTTAGCCATCTGATCTCTTCTGGAAGCTGATTCTAACTGCGGGTGGCATGATAACTAAAAGTACATTCCCCTTGTTTTGTGTGAACCCGCGGTATTTCTAACTGACTCGATCCTAATGATCTGAGTGGTCTGTTAGGTTTATATTCAGTGAGCATATCTGCTATATATTTAGGTCCTAGGCCATTGATTGATTTATAAACGAGTAAAAGTACTTTAAATATAACTGGAAGCCAGTGTAAGATCCTAAGGACTGGTGTGATATGCTCAGTTTTTCTGGTTCTAGTCAGAATTCTGGCATCAGCGTTCTGGATGAGCTGCAGCTGTGTAATGGTCTTCTTGGGAAGGCTGGTGATGAGACCATTACAATAGTCCACCCTGCTGGTGATAAAGGCATGAACAAGTTTAAATGTACTGAACACGAATTGTTTATTTTGTATTACATTATGCATTTTAACCATGTTATTCAATGAAACCATATCATTATTAATTAACCAATCATTATTGCCTCATTGTTTTATATAATGCATTTTAAGTAATTTTAAAGGCTGTTGTTGGCTTGTTTTTATAACCACAAAAAAATATTATCTTAATACTTCTTTGTAAACT
Source organism: Sinocyclocheilus anophthalmus (assembly GCA_018155175.1). NCBI lineage: Eukaryota > Metazoa > Chordata > Actinopteri > Cypriniformes > Cyprinidae > Sinocyclocheilus > Sinocyclocheilus anophthalmus. The sequence goes on along the minus strand of JADLZN010007395.1, from coordinate 130,357 downwards.
ATGAAGTAACAAAATCATGGTTAATTTGTGGTTACCATCCATGGTTACAAGAACCATGATTTTTGGTTTTATTTGTAGTAAAACCATGGCTAATTTTCGTAAGGAAACATGGAAACTCAGAGAATATTAGATTAAATAAATTATTACCGACATTAAAACAGGTTATTTACGTGAACAGTCAAAAATGTTTCACAGGATTATGAAATGTACCTGAAAGTGATGCACGGGCTTCATCAAGGCTGCATTTATTTGATCAAAAATTACAGGGAAAAAACAGGACTCTGCAAAATGTTATTACTATTTAAAATAACTGTTTTCTGTTTGATTATATTTTAAAATGTATTTTATTTCTGTGATGCAGCGCTGAATTTCCATCATCATTACTCCAGTATAAGGTGTCACATGATCCTTAAGAAATCATCCTAATATGCTGATTTATTATTAGGTTATCAATGTTGCTCAGTTGTGTTTTTTGGAAACTGATACTTTTCTTCTTACTCTTCTTTTGAACTTTTTATTCATCAAAGAATCCTGAAAAAAAGTATCACAGCTTCCAAACAAATATGAAGCAGCAACAGTTTCCAGCTCTGATAATAAATCAGCATATTAATGATTTCTTAAGAATCATGTGACAATGAAGACTGGATTAATGACTGGCGCATCACAGTAAGAACTACATTTTAATGTCATATTAATAGAAAACTTTTATTTTAATTTGTAATAATATTTCACAATTTTACTGCATTTTTTGAATAAATAAGTGCAGCTTTGATGAGCAGAAGACACTCCTGTAAAAATATAAAAAATCGTTCTGATCCCAAACTTTTGACCGGTTGTGTACAGTGGGGCAAAAAAGTATTTAGTCAGCCACCAATTGTGCAAGTTCTCCCACTTAAAAAGATGAGAGAGGCCTGTAATTTTCATCATAGGTATACCTCAACTATGAGAGACAAATGAGAAAAAAAATCCAGAAAATCACATTGTGGATTTTTAAAGAATTAATTGGTAATTCCTCGGTAAAATAAGTATTTGGTCACCTACAAAACAAGCAAGATTTCTGGCTCTCACACACCTGTAACTTCTTCTTTAAGAGGCTCCTCTGTCCTCCACGCGTTACCTGTATTAATGGCATCTGTTTGAACTCGTTATCAGTATAAAAGACACCTGTCCACAACCTCAAACAGTCACACTCCAAACTCCACCATGGCCAAGACCAAAGAGCTGTCAAAGGACACCAGAAACAAAATTGTAGACCTGCACCAGGCTGGGAAGACTGAACCTGCAATAGGTAAGCAGCTTGGTGTGAAAAATCAACTGTGGGAGCAATTATTAGAAAATGGAAGACATACAAGACCACCCTGATAATCTCCCTCGATCTGGGGCTCCACGCAAGATCTCACCCTGTGGGGTCAAAATGATCACAAGATCTGTGAGCGAAAATCCCAGAACCACACGGGGGACCTAGTGAATGACATGCAGAGAGCTGGGACCAAAGTAACAAAGGCTACCATCATTAACACACTGCGCCGCCAGGGACTCAATCCTGCAGTGCCAGACGTGTCCCCATGCTTAAGCCAGTACATGTCCAGGCCTGTTTGAAGTTTGCTAGAGAGCATTTGGATTATCCAGAAGAGGATTGGGAGAATGTAATATGGTCAGATAAAACCAAAATAGAACTGACTGATACGACTGATCCGTGTAAACGAAAGAAGGAATGGGGCCATGTATTGTGAGATTTTGAGTGAAAACTTCCTTTCATCAGCAAGGGCATTGAAGATGAAATTTGGCTGGGTCTTTCAGCATGACAATGGTCCCAAACACACCGCCCGGGCAACGAAGGAGTGGCTTCGTAAGAAGCATTTCAAGGTCCTGGAGTGGCCTAGCCAGTCTCCAGATCTCAACCCCATAGAAAATCTTTGGAGGGAGTTGAAAATCCGTGTTGCCAGCGACAGCCCCAAAACATTACTGCTCTAGAGGAGATCTTCATGGAGGAATGGGCCAAAATACCAGCAACAGTTTGTGAAAACCTTGTGAAGACTTACAGGAAACGTTTGATCTCTGTCATTGCCAGCAAAGGGTATATAACATAGTATTGAGATGAAATTTTGTTATTGCCCAAATACTTATTTTCCACCATAATTTACCAATTAATTCTTTAAAAATCCTACAATGTGATTTTCTGGATTTTTTTTCCCCTCATTTTGTCTCTCATAGTTGAGGTATACCTATGATGAAAATTACAGGCCTCTCTCATCTTTTTAAGTGGGAGAACTTGCACAATTGGTGGCTGACTAAATACTTTTTTTCCCCACTGTATATGTTAATTTTAATATTAATATAGAACAGAAATTTTTTTTTAGCAACTGGGAGTTGGTGCCCTACGCAAACTGCTACTCTGCGTATAGGGAGCGGCGGTACTGTCTGACTAAACGATTCAGATTTTACAGGTGCATCTCAATAATTAGAAATTTTCAACTCAAATTGTGAAACTTGTGTATTAAATAAATTCAATGCACACAGATTGAAGTAGTTTAAGTCTTTGGTTCTTTTAATTGTGATGATTTTGGCTCACATTTAACAAAACCCACCAATTCACTATCTCAACAAATTAGAATATGGTGACATGCCAATCAGCTAATCAACTCAAAACACCTGCAAAGGTTTCCTGAGCCTTCAAAATGGTCTCTCAGTTTGGTTCACTAGGCTACACAATCATGGGGAAGACTTCCGATCTTACAGTTGTCCAGAAGACAATCATTGAAACCCTTCACAAGGAGGGTAAGCCACACACATTCATTGCCAAAGAAGCTGGCTGTTCAAAGAGTGCTGTATCCAAGCATGTTAACAGATAGTTGAGTGGAAGGAAAAAGTGTGGAGAAAAAGATGCACAACCAACCGAGAGAACTGCAGCCTTATGAGGATTGTCAAGCAAAATCGATTCAAGAATTTGAGTGAACTTCACAAGGAATGGACTGAGGCTGGGGTCAAGGCATCAAGAGCCACCACACACAGACGTGTCAAGGAATTTGGCTACAGTTGTCGTATTCCTCTTGTTAAGCCACTCCTGAACCACAGACAACGTCAGAGGTGTCTTACCTGGGCTAAGGAAAAGAACTGGACTGTTGCCCAGTGGTCCAAAGTCCTCTTTTCAGATGAGAGCAGGTTTTGTATTTAATTTGGAAACCAAGGTCTTAGAGTCTAGAGGAAGGGTGGAGAAGTTGTAGTCCAAGTTGCTTGAAGTCCAGTGTTTAGTTTCCACAGTCTGTGATGATTTGGGGTAAAATGTCATCTGCTGGTGTTGGTCCATTGTGTTTTTTGAAAACCAACGTCACTGCACCCGTTTACCAAGAAATTTTGGAGCACTTCATGCTTCCTTCTGCTGACCAGCTTTTTGAAGATGCTGATTTCATTTTCCAGCAGGATTTGGCACCTGCCCACACTGCCAAAAGCACCAAAAGCTGGTTCAATAATCTTGGTGTTACTGTGCTTGATTGGCCTGTAAACTCACCAGATCTGAACCCCATAGACAATCTATGGGGTATTGTCAAAAGAAAAATGAGAAACAAGAGACCAAAAAAATGCAGATGAGCTGAAAGCCACTGTCAAAGAAACCTGGGCTTTCATACCACCTCAGCAGTGCCACAAACTGATCACCTCCATGCCACGCCGAATTGAGGCAGTAATTAAAGCAAAAGTAGCCCCTACCAAGTATTGAGTACATGTACAGTAAATGAACATACTTTCCAGAAGGCCAACAATTCACTAAAAATTTTTTTTTTATTGGTCTTATGAAGTATTCTAATTTGTTGAGATAGTGAATTGGGTTTTTTTTGTTAAATGTGAGCCAAAATCATCACAATTACAGAACCAAAAGACTTAAACTACTTCAGTCTGTGTGCACTGATTTTATTTAATACACGAGTTTCACAATTTGAGTTGAATTACTGAAATAAATGAACTTTTCCACGACATTCTAATTTATTGAGATGCAACTGTATTAGAGATTTATTATCGAATGGCGAATTCGGAAATAATCGATTTAGTACATTTGGCAGGCAATTATATAAAAATAATAATAATAATCATATTAAAAAAGCGGGTCAAATCGGCTGCCAGGCCACCGGGTATTGTCCCGGTTCTCCCGATGGCCAGTCCATGCCTGATTGCACAGAGATACGCAGAACGTGTCGTGCAAGGTTCATATATTGTATTTTTGCGGCTTAATATTCACAGACTGTAGTCCATCTCGAGTTTTGATTCAAGTGTACTGACCCTACTTTTGATCTATTCATCCAAAATGTGGCATATTCCATCAGCGGTAGGCTATTTGGAATTCCGTTTTTATGACTGGATTCTACGAACCAGTCCGTGTTTTCCGCATCGCGAAATCATAGGGCCGTATGTCTCATATTTTAGAGTAGTCTGTGCAATTTGGGAAAGAAATCAGTTAAATCTGTATGTGGATGTGTGTAAGTATTCAAATGTAACCCCCGTTCGTAATCGTTAACATTTTCATTAGTAACTGTAACTGATTACAGTTACATTTATTTTGTAATTAAATTACATAACGCCGTTACATGTAACAAGTTACTCCCCAACACTGATGGTATGTAATGTGAGACACACTTGATTGGACTGTGAAAAGTTTTTGCAGTTTGATCAACAAAGCCTAAATAACAGCATGAGCACTGCTTTAATGATTATGATTAGCGGTCGGCCAATATCGGCCAATTATTTTTTTATTTTTTTACCGATACTTGGACTTTTATTTTGACAGCGCACACAGTTTACCAGATTACTGAGCGCACTCACTGTTAGTTACAGTGTTTTATTCATATTTCTTTATTTGTGAAATACACTGTATGTGTACTATACTGTATGCCATTTAAATAAATCTTTATTTTACAGTTTTATTTTTTTATGAAGTTAACATTTTTACAAATAATTTTATATAATATTATGCAAAATAAATTCCATTTAGTTTCTGCAGCTGTCATGCATGTGTTTTTACTACATTTAAATAGTGTGATATAAATATCGGCTTTATGTTCTGCATTGGCCATTAAAAATCCATGTCAGTCAACCACTAATTATAATGTCACCCGTTAAGGAAAGACAGAGCAAGTGATTGATGTTTCTGTCAACTGAACTGCAGATTTGTGTCGTTCTTTCAGAGCAAACTCAAACTCCAGACAGAGAGACTGTGTCTCCATCATTTAACTTTGAGACGGTCGGCTCGCCACAAACCCCGAGACCCAAACTGAAGACGTCTAACCTCCAGAGCGCCTGCCGCCTCACTCTGACCAACACAAAAGTCTTCAGCCAGGAGCTGGATCTGCCGCAGGGCGTTGAAGTCATTCGTGTGTCACCTGCTGCAGGTGACCGCAAACCACCTCTGTGTGCCTTTGATGATGAGATAATGCATGATGTTCTGATTATTCCCATTATGGCCTTTATTTATCCTCCTTTTTAAAACGCTCCATGACGCTTTGCGCAAATTATGGGAGGAACTTCTGTTAAACTGTAAACAATCACTGAAAGATTTGCTGTATGAACACAATATAATACACTTTTTCAAAAACTAGGTACGATGAGGTGACATTATTCTACTCGGCCTTCAACCTTCATCCAACATTAAAAGAAAAGTGTAAAAATAATAACAAATTACTACAACATCAATAACCCCAAAAACTTGTTTCATGTCACATCACATGTCTGTATTATGTAACATTGTAACGTTTGCCAAAAATGTTAATTAACCGAAACATTGAGTGATTTTATACAGACAATAAATATTGTACTGTATATACCTGCTTTAGAAACATTCCAGTAAACACTGCTAATAGGGATTAGAAGTGAAAACAGGAGACATTTTAAAGCATCTGTGTGAGAACAAATCTGGAAAGAGACTTGAGGATTTGGGGAGCAAAATAGGTATTCTCAGTGCATTTTTTTGGATTTATCATAAATTAAATCAGGATAGCAGAGCATAAATTTGCAGTGTATGTCATCTTGGTTCATATTGTTACAGCAGAATACAAATGAAAACATGAAAATAATGCAGCATCTCTTCCATAGATATTCTTATTATAGCATGTCACATTAAAATACCAAGCATTACAATATTCTCCTGACGTCTGGTAATAGAATATGAAGGAAAATGTACAGTTCATTCAGTCAAACTGGATAAGGATTATTTGTAGTGCAACCTTGTGATCTGAAATGATTGGTTTCAGTCTTTTTGAGTGGAACTTCCCCAAGCCAAATCTATTGGGTTATCTGACAAAAAAAAGGGATGGGCGATATCTGATCGTTTGTGATATACCGGTAAAAATTCTCTCCATGATAAGAATTAGTCTTTCCGTGATGATAACGATAAAGTCTAGTTGTTGGCATATTTCTGTGTGCGACATCACGGAAGGTGGACGTGAAATTGAGGAGGAGTTTATCGCAGATAAACCATATATTTTGTGCAATCGTATGTTTATTGTCTTCAAGTTTCATCAGTTAAAATTTCTCTATCTCCGTTGTGCGTTTTATTCAGCGATAACTGGATGCCTTTGTCCATATTAGGGATTTCCTGGAGCGTGGTCAGTGCTATTACTTCTGCGATGCATGTGTGGAGTTTCTGCGCGAGGGCGCCCTCTGGCTTTCAGTATGAATTAAACCGTCATTACATATTTGTGTTCCTCGTATGCTCAAAACACCCTTTTGGTAAAAATAGGAAAGAGAACTTTTCTCTAAAGAACCAGATTTCCCTGATTATCGGTCATTGAATCTTATCACAATAATTACCAGAAGTATCGTGATTATTTTTAAAGCCCATATCGCCCATCCCTAACAAACATCAACGTTTGTGTTGCAGGTCATTTGAGTGCCTCGTCTCTGCAGCCGGCCGGACGCTCTCCGTATCTGCTGGCCACATCTTGCTCAGACGGATCGGTCCGGTTCTGGAGGTGCAGCGCCGTCTCTGACCCCGATGGCTCTGCTGACCCGTCATACGTCTGGGAGGAGTGGGCTTTGCTTGTGGAGGAGGGCGAGGCCAGCAGCAGCGCTCTGAGCGTGTCCGGTCAGCTCATGGGTCTCAGCTGCTGTCACACCAGCAGAGTCGCAGTCGCGCACCGGAGCCACGAACCCATCATGCACATCAGCATCTTCCAGTGCGACTCCACCGGAGGCTCTCAGTGGATTCTGGAGCAGACGCTTAAAGTCTGCGGTGCATACAGCCCCAGTGCCAACGACTGTGATAAAATCCTGAGTAACGGCTGTTCAGTTAAGAGGCAGGTCCACTTAGACTGGGTTTCCAGAGAAGATGGCTCTCACATATTAACTGTAGGTCTAGGATCCAAACTTTACATGTACGGGATGCTTTCTGGAACACCTCCAGATCTGGGTCTGTCCGATTGCAGTAAGGAGCGCAGCTGCTCTCAATTGGTGCTCCTCCGAGTGGTGGATCTGGTGTCGTCGGTTGAAGGATCGCTACCCATCCCTGTCTCTCTATCTTGGGTGCGAGATGGCATCTTAGTAGTCGGGATGGATTGCGAAATGCACGTGTACTCCCAGTGGCAGCCGCCGGCTCCTGTCAAACTGTCGCGCACTGGTAGCGTGACGTCGGTGAAACAGGAGGGACTCAGTCCGAATCCTTCGAAAAAGACCCTCACCAGATCCATGACTAGTTTGGCTCAGAAACTCAGTGGAAAGAGAACCGTGTACGACCTCCCGGCCGAGATGGAGGATTCTGGGTTGTTTGAGGCGGCCTATCACCTGTTTCCTACTCTGCCCCAGTATCACCCAGTGCAGCTGTTGGAGCTCATGGACCTCGGGAAGGTGCGCCGGGCCAAAGCCATCCTGTCCCATCTGGTGAAGTGCATTGCTGGGGAGATCGTGTCTATGAAGGACACTGCGATAAACCAGGAGCGGCGTCTGCGCTCGCTCACCATCAGCGCCAGCGGAAGCACCGCCCGAGACCCGAAGATGTTCAGCAAAGCTGAGAGCTCCGACTACACCGAGATCGACTCCATCCCGCCGCTGCCTCTGCATGCGCTGTTAGCCGCCGACGAGGAGACCGCTCCTAGTGCCAAAGAACGATCGGAGAGCGTGAGCGCTCACGGCCAAAGCGACGCTTACAACGAGCTCTTCCAGACCGCCGGCGTCAGTGTGGATGACATGGACCCTTTTGATGGAGATGAGGAGGATGCAAACGCTAAAGTCATTGATTTGTCAAAGTACAGCCCTACGTTCTTCGGCTCCGAACATGCACAGGTGTTATCGGGACACCTGCTTCACTCCAGCCTGCCGGGCCTGACGCGGATGGAGCAGATGTCTCTGATGGCTCTGGCGGACACCATCGCTTCCACCAGCACCGACATTGGAGAAAGCCAAGGCAAAGGCCAAGGTCAGTGTCTTTCACTGATATAAGTGCAGTTTTCATTTGTAGGGACATAATTTGAGTTATGATAGAATGCACTTACAGTGGTGGCCAAAATCATTAGAACACTAGTAATTCCTACTAGCAGCTACAAATGAGTTTAAGTCTGTTATTTCTATCGTTTGCTGTAGTGTGTCAGTAGAAAATATCAGTTTACATTTCCAACATTCTTGGGCCATTAATTGCATGAGATTTGAGCTCTGATCGATCATCAGCAGCCTGTCTGAAGTCACATTGAAGAAACATGAAGAAACTGAGACGGACTCAATCCAGAAGAACTGATGCTTCAGGAGACCTACCTGCGAAGCTCCTGAGAAACTCTGTCTGCTGCAGTGCCACTGAGGCCAAACGCTGTTTTAAACACAAAGATGCTCACACCAAATGTTGATTTCATTTAGTTCATAGAAGCTAATTGATAAAGCAAATCTATTTATGACATTATTATTGACAGCATCCTCATTTTACAGCTTAAAGTGCCTAAAACTTTTCACAGTTCGTAGCTTTGTCAGGCGGTTCTTAAGGCATCTTGGAGACTTTGTAGATTATTACAATTAATGGCAAATTTAAATGTTCGGAAATGTAAACTGATATTTTCTACTGACAAAAGAAAGCAAAAGATAGAAATAATTTAATTAAAACAATTTTTTTAGCTGGTGAATATACTAGTGTTCTAATAATTCTGGCCACCACTGTATAGCTCCCCAAAATCAAGAGAAAATTGTTGCCCCTATATTAGTTTTGGTCTCATATTTAGTATCATATGATGTAGTTTAATCAATATCACATGACATCTATTTCACTATCACACGATGCTGTTTTTTGTCCTCGCATAGCATTATCTGTTTTTTTTACACAGGTAAAAAAAAAAAAAAAATAATTTAATATCGTGCGCAACTGTTTGGTGTCCTCTAGTTCTCTAAGCAACACACAATTTCTGAATGACTCCGCGTTTTGAATGAATCGATGATTCAATGATATTCATAAAGAGAGCCATTTACTTCATTCCTGAAGGGTAGCCATTGAACGCATCAAATGACTAACCCTCAATGATCTTCTTAAAGTGTCCGCTATTCTGGTTAATGAAGTGTTCATATTTTGTTTTTTGGGAGTCCCCCACAACGGTTGACATGCATGCAGGTCAAAAAACACTTTCATTTCTTATAATATGCCTGTATTTTTTTACCTTACTTTGCTCCACGACTCCCAAAGATTCCTCAACTCGTTTTTTTTTTCCAAACCCCTGCTTTGTGTGACGCTAATCTGCGGTGATTGGTCCGATTGGATCTCGCCTGTAATGCCTGATAAAGCAGCGTTTGTGAGCGCAGTGCTGCTTTGTTCACAGCCGTTACCGGGGAAACAGATCTTTCTGCACCAAAAGCGCACCTAGTGGCAAAGAAGGTAACGCTGTACACAAAGCAGGGGTTTGGAAAAATGAATCGTTGAGTGAATCGTTTGGGAGTCGTTGAGCAAGTAGTAAAAATATGCAGATTATAAGACAATTGAAGTGTTTTTGACCTTGCATGCATGTCAACCTGTTGTTGGGGACTCCCAAAACCAAAATATGACCATTTCATAACCCATAACAGGAGCACTTAAAAATTTAAAAAATTCTTTTCTCATGTAACACAATAATGGCTTTAAATGATCTTTTGTGGGTAATTTCTCAGCTGCAATTGATGTATGATTAATATGTGATTAGATTAATGAATCGCCACATTGTATAATTGATTTACAGCTCTAGTTATGCTGTGATAAATCTTTCCTCAGGTGGAGAGACGCTGGATGAATGTGGGCTGAAGTTCCTGCTGGCCGTCCGCCTGCACACCTTCCTCCTCACGTCTCTGCCTCCGGCTCATCGCGCTCCGCTTCTCTGCCAAGGTAAGCGTTCAGATGGTGGTTCTGCATATTTCTGTAACTCTTAACAGTAGAGAATGCCTCAAAGAACACCAAGGTCATGGGTTCGATTCCCAGTGAAATGCACGCACTGGTAAAATGTGTACCTCGAGTGCAATTCCTTGCGTAGACGTAATTGTAAATCTCAGCTGTAATATGTTCTGTGGACTTCTGAGCTCAGTAACTCAGGTGCTGCTGGTCTACAGGACTGTCCACCTGCCACTACGCCTGGGCGTTCCACTCCGAGGCCGAAGAGGAGCTGCTCAACATGCTTCCGGCCCTGCAGAAAGGAGAGCCCACGTGGCCCGAGCTGAGAGCCATGGGCATGGGCTGGTGGCTCAGGAGCACCAACAAGCTTCGCAGATGCATTGAGAAGGTTTGACCAAACTGAGCCCATTTTCTGTGCATATTAGATGATGATGAGTAGATTTTGCCAAAATTGGCAGGATATATAATAATCCAGGATATTTCAGTAAATAACGCTCACATTCATGTTTTACACCATAGGCATCTACTGTATCTGTTAGCTTTCCCTATATTGTTCTGCATTAGTCTGTGGCAGTCCGTAAACAGTTATTGAACAGTTCTCAAAATGGCAAATTTAGAGTTGTTTCCCCAAACTTTTAGAACTTTTAGCTTGTAACTAGTATATCATAACCTAACCTCAAGCATCAAATATACATAAATAATTTGTATCTCTGCAATGCTTCTGTATATTGACATAAAACTTTGTAGGTGTTATTGTCACAGTGTGCACTATACATTTTAAAAGTTTAAATATAATGCTAAATCTACTCATAATCTAGTCATAGCCTCTCACACAGGTCAGCTCAGTCTGTAGCTGCTGCTTGTTTGATTATTCTTCTGTGCATCAGATGCTTGTCTTCAGCCACAATATTCAGCGTCTTTGTTTGTCAGCACCTTGAGTTACATTGAGATGACTGAACAAAACTTAAACTTTAGTTATGCATTTATTTTTGTTAATTTTCTGTCTTATTTGTAGAGCATGGGCTTTATGAAGTCCAAACAAGTGTAATGATCAGTGATCCTCTATCTCCTACCAGGTAGCAAAAGCTGCTTATCAGAGAAACAACGACCCGTTAGACGCAGCCTTGTTTTATCTGGCCATGAAGAAGAAAGCTGTGGTCTGGGGACTGTACAGGTAACCACACACACACACACACACACACTCTCACTCTCACACACACACACACACTCACACTCACTCACTCACTCACACACACACTCACTCACTCACTCACACTCTTTCTCACACTCACTCACTCACTCACTCCCACACACACACCCACACACACACTCACACACACATCACTCACTGCACTCACTCACTCACTCACCTCCACACGCACCTCACATCACAACCACCACTCACTCACCTCCTCACTCACACCACACACGTCGACCCTCCTCACATCACACACACACGCTCCTCACACACACACCACACACACTCACTCACACACTCACATCACTCACCTCACTCACACACACACATCACTCACTCACACACACACACACCCACTCACACTCTCTCTCTCTCTCTCTCTCTCACACTCTCACTCTCTCTCACACACTCCTCACACACACACACTCACTCACTCAAGTCGCACAACTCCCACTCACTCACTCACTTCACACACCACAACCTCACTCACTCACACTCTCTCCCCTCACCATCACTCACACAACACACTCCTCGCATCGCTCGCAATCGCTCACCACACACTCGCCTCACACACACACACACACAACACTCACTCACACACACTCACACCCACTCACTCACACACACACACTCACAGCACTCTCTCTCACCACCCAGCGCAACACACACACCACTCACTCAGTCGCTCACTGTCACCCACACGCTCACTGTCACACACTCCTCACACACTCGCGTCGCTTAACCGCCCACACACTCACTCACTCACACACTCAAACACACACACTCACACTCACTCTCTCACTCACTCACTCCCTCACTCTCACTCACTCACTCACTCACACATACACACACTCACTCTCACTCACTCACTCCCACACACTCACTCACACACACACACATTCTCACACACACACACTCTCACACACCACTCACACACACACACACCCCCACACTCGCACACTTCCTCACATTCACTCACTTCCTCACACACAAGTTCGCTCAACACGCAATCGCTCACACACACACCCCACACACACACACACTCACTCACTCACCACTCACCACTCACCACCTCACACACACACTCACTCACTCCACCACACCACTCACGTCACACTCACATCAAACTCCACCACACACATCGCTCACACACTCGCTCAACCCAGTCACATCGCATCGCTCGCATCGTTCACTCACACACTCGCCTCGATCGCATCGCTCACGTAGCACTCACTCACCTCGACCTCACTCTCTCTCTCTCTCACTCACTCCCTCACACACACTCACTCACACTCACACTCACATCACTCACTCACTCGCAACACACAGCACCAACACACACACACTACTCCTCGCTCACCACATTCACTCACACACACTCACACTCTCTCTCACTCACTCACTCTCATTCACTTACTCTCACTCACTCTCACTCACTCACGCACACACACTCACACTCACTCTCACACTCATTCTCTCACACACACTCACTCACTCACACACTCACTCACTCACTCACTCGCACCTCCCGCGCACACTCATAACACACACACTCACACCCACAACACACACACCACACACTCACACACCACACTCTCCACGTCACTCACTCACACACAACTCTCACCTCACCTTCACCTCGCCCACTCCCGCATCACTCGCGACACTCACTCACTCCCTCACTACTCACCAAACACACACATCACTCACTCACTCACTCACTCACTCAGCACACCCAACGCACTCACATCGCACACTCACTCACACACACACTCCTCACTCACTATCGCACACACTCACTCACTCACTCACTCACTCGCAACACACACTCACGCACTCACTCACTCACTCAACAACACACCCTCACCGCCTTCACCCCCACACACACTCACTCACCCACACACACACACACCCCACACACTCTCTCACACACACCACACACACACACACACACACCCCCACACACACACACACACACACACACACCACACTCTCTCTCACACACACACACACACACTCTCTCTCACACACTCTCACACACACACACACACACAGCAAGGCTTCAGTCCACTGAGAGCTCCTGTGTGTTGAAGGTCCCACCATAACGTGAAGATGACGGCGTTCTTCAGCAATAACTTCAGTGAAGACCGCTGGAGGAAGGCAGCGCTGAAGAACGCTTTCTCTCTGCTCGGAAAGCAACGTTTCCAGCATTCAGCGGCTTTCTTTCTGTTGGCCGGATCCCTGAAAGATGCTGTTGAGGTACATTTGCATCTGTTCTGTTTATGTTCTTCTCTGAAACCTTCCTCTGTCATGAGCTTCTGAAACAAGAAGGAAAGTATAATCATCAGGATTACGGTCTTTAGTCTTCCTGTCAGTTCTCATGATCTGTCGGTTTTACTCGATCGATCAGGTTTGTATTGAGAAGATGCAGGACCTTCAGCTGGCTCTGGTGGTCTGTCGGCTGTACGAGTCTGAGTTCGAGATGTCCTGCAGCTACAAGCGAATCCTGCAGAGGCATGTGTTGGGCCAAGACCAGCAGATTGCGGCCCATCAGGACCCTTTCTTACGCAGCATGGCGTACTGGGTCTTAGATGACTACAGCAGGGCTTTGGACACGCTGCTCGAGCCCAATGCAGACACGTCACATGAAGGTGAGAGCTTCACAGAGATCAACAGGAGAATAATACAATCAAATATGGAACTCATAGGGCTACACAATCATGATTTATGCTTCTCTTGGTTTACTAAGCATAAACATCGGCTATACTTGCCGGCTGGTTATTTATCCTTACAACATTTCAGTTTCAGCTATAAAGCAGATTTGAATCAATTCAGCTCAGTGTTGATTCAGTTCAGTTCAATCGCAGTGTTCATTTTTTAAAATTCATAACTATTGAAATGAATTCAATTTCAGCTATAAAGCAGCTCTACAGAAGACGATGGAGTCATTATTTTGATAAATTCAGATCAAGTCAGTTCAATGTTGATTTAGAGTGCTAATGTTGTAAAATTCATCAGTTATAAAATAATTTCAGTTTCAGCTGTGAAGCAGCTCTACGGAAGACAATAATGTCATAATTCAGCTCAATTTCGTTAAATGTTGATTCATTTCAGTTCAATAACAGTGTCAATTATAAAACGAATTTGATTCTGCGATTCTGAATTTGAAATTCAGATGCATCGAGGCAAGATGAATGTAAAGCTGCTGGTCTCATTGGTGTCTGAACACAAAAGGCTTTACGACAAACATGACAGCGACTACAAAAATCTCGATAAGAGGGAGTTGTTATGGAGAGGAATTGCAGATCAAATAGGATTCGATGTGTACCGGGGTATTTCTGGTATTCATTAAGCGCCATCTAATGTCAGGGAGTGAATTTGCACGTTCACTCGGCTCATCGCCTGTGAAAATCGCTTGGGTATGAACACAAAAGACGCGGTGAAAAACGTCGGCGAAAATCGTCCCGGTGTGTACGAGGCTTTAATGTTGAAAAATTCATCAACTATGAAATTAATTCCGTTTCAGCTGTGACGCTGCTCTACAGAAGACGATGGAGTCATTATTCAGATCTATTCAGTTCTAGTTTTGTTCTCATCTGATAGAGTCAGTGCAGTTAAGTCGAAAATTGTTGTTTTACTGAATATTAAAGGATAAGTTCACTTTCAGAACAAAAATTTTCTGATAATTTACTCACCCCCGTGTCATCCAATATGTTCATGTCTTTCTATCTTCGGTCGCATAGAAATTAAGGTTTTTGAGGAAAACTTTCCAGGATTTTTTTCCGTATAGTGGACTTGAAGGTCCAAAGTGCAGTTTCAGTGCAGCTTCAAAGGGCTCTACAGGATCCCAGCCGAGGAATAAGAGTTACTAAAGAAAATGTATAACCACAAATGCTCGTCTTGCTCAAGCTCTGCGATGCGCATGCGTACTCTGTGTACTCCGGTTCAAAAAGTTAGGGTAAAAAAACTCCATCTCAGTTTCTCCTCCAACTTCAGAATCGTCCGACACCGTCAGTGGAAGCACCTACACATTGCTTTCAAAGTGAACATGTAAAGAAGGCCAAATGCCATTTACAATAAAGGTAAAACAATGATGTGGGACGATTTTGATGTTGGAGATGAAAATGAAACAACTTACTAACTTTCTGAACCAGGGTACGCATGCGTATCGCAGAGCTAGAGCAAGACGAGCATTTGTGGTTAAAAAGTATATACATTTTTAATTGTTTAAGAAAATGAGCGATGGTTTCGCTAGATAAGACTCTTATTCCTCGGCTGGGATCCTGTTGAGCTCTTTGAAGCTGCATTGAAACTGCATTTTTAACTTTCAACCTGTTGATCCCCATTGAAGTCCACTATATGGAGAAAAATCCTGGAAAGTTTTCCTCAAAAACCTTAGTTTCTTTGCGACCGAAGAAAAAAAGACATGAACATATTGGATGACACGGGGGTGAGTAAATTATCAGGAGGTTTTTATTCTGGAAGTGAACTAATCCTTCAATTCGAACTATGCAAACCAAAGGTGACAGCGGTAGAGCCTTTATTCTAAGAGATTTTTGTTTTCCTCCTAATGTGCTTCCAGAACTGAATGTTACTGACAGGACTTGATCTCTTTCAGGAACCGGATCGTCTCCCTGTAGTCCTGATGTTTTTAACTTCTACACCTACCTCCGCACACACCCGCTGCTGCTGCGCCGTCACTTCGGCTCCTGTGATAAAGCTAAAGTGGGTCTGACCGCTGAAGGCCGCGCCATCAGCCTCACAGAGAGGAGGCTCTTCTTCACCGCCGCTTATGCACACTTACAGGCCGGCTGCCCCATGCTGGCTTTAGAGGTGCTCTCCAAAATGCCAAAGGTCGTGAAGCGCTCAAAGCCGTGCGAGAATTCGCCCGAGTTGTCGAGCGAGCGTGAAGACCAGGCCTCGGCTCCGTGGCCGGTTCTCAATGGCTTGGAGTCCGTGTCCTCGCTCTCGTCTCCCAGAGAGGACAGCCAGTCGGACTCTGTGCTCAGTTTCGACTGGAGCCAGCCGTCTGTCACCCTGCAGGACGAGCCTCTGGATATCAAGTGGGACAGCGATAAAGACGACTCGGACGAGGAAGAATCAGGCCTGGCGATGAAGACCATCCGTCCGGAGAAAGACGACGGCGCTCCGGATGCGACATCCACCCCCAGGGATCACGGTAGGGCTGTCAAAATGCATCTAAATTCGAATTGTGCACTTAAATATTATCCATTTTCGAATTTAAAAGGCATTCAGTTTGGGGGGAAACTGCTTTTGGCTTCTCTCCTGAGGCCACAAGAGGGCGCATCAAGCTAAATATTACTAATGCACGTTTCTTCAAAGCAATAAAATAACATGACTATCTGTGAAAAAAGTGCATAATGTTCAAAATAATGTTTATAAACCAATTATAAAACCCCACAACAGCATCATGCATGCATAGTTGAATACAAATGGATGAAAGCCAATCACGGAGTACTTTTTCATTTAAAAACATGAGATGCAGTGGGATGCAAAGAAAACAGCCATAAAGTCTCAAGACATGTTTTTTTAAAAGTTGAACTTTAATTTTACATGACTTTCTAAACATGCGGCTCTCTTGTGCGAGACGCGAGTGCAACGCTGATAGATGTCCCTCTAGAAAGTGTGATAAATATGCATTCTGTGTGAACGGCTTGGTTTCAGTTTGGATTTGTTGTAAACATTAGATTTTTAGTCATTAGCAGACGCTTTGATCCAAAGCGACTTACAAAGTAGAAGCAATCCGACCAACGAGAGAGCAGCAATATACAAGTGCTGTGAGGAGTTTCAGTTAGTCTAGCACAGTGCACATAGGCAAGGTGTAAAAAAATAAATATTTCATAACGTAATAGAATGAATAGGCAAGTGCTAGTATAATGCGTTAGGTGATGTGAAAAAAGATTGTGTCTTTTATATATATAAGATATATATATATATATAATATATTATAATATATAATTTTTGTTTTTTTGTTTTGCACACACTCTCAAACAACTCACTTTTTTTTTTTTTTTGAGCAAGGTGCCGCTGTCAGGGGAATTATCAAAAGATAATTACGTCATCATTAGGGTTGCCAATTAACTTCAGAAATGGAAAATAAGGGACACTTGTGATTATCTTATTCTTTAAAAAAATAGTGTTTATTCTTTAAGAAAATAAGGGACAGAATAAGGAACGCTCCAAATATTTGTACTGTACCATAATATATGTCTGCCTGCAGTTAAAAAGAGAAATAATCACAATTGTTTGATTAACCCATGATGTACATATTCTTAAAATAATTTTAATATCATACTACAAAAAATGTCATCGGCCTGAGTAAATTGTACTGTTAGAGAATTGGGACTTCACAAGTAGTGTAGGTGAAGATACTTTGAAATTACATACATACGTCATCACTGCACTGTATTGGCCACATCTATGCTTCCATGAGCCTTTCCAGTGCACAAAAAGTTGTTAAAATTATTATTAAAATGCTCTACACACTAAGAAAAAAATTATTCTTTTAAGAACTGAAAGGTTCTTCAGTACCACAAAAGTGGTGGAACAACAGCACACTACAACAAATTGCCCGCATTGACGCGCAGAGATATCAGAGATCCACACAACTCTAGTTTAAATCAATGCAAAGACATTTTTATCGCTCTTAATTTCTGGAGAGAAAAAGCACAGACACTGGACAAGGCTTAAACTTTCTAGTGCTTATGTGTTCATGCACGTGGATTCACCTCAGAACTAGGGTTGGGTATCGTTTGAATTTTACAGATTCCGATTCTTATCGATTCCTAGTTTTGATTCCCAGTTCAATGTGGGTAATAAAAGTCACCATTGTAGATATCAAACATTTATTCTGTGGCTCTTTTTGCAAAACATGTAATTGCTGCTGAATATACCAGAACAAAAACGATTTTTAAACTCGATTAAAGGCACAATATGTAAGATTTTTATTAAAATATCCAAAATCCACTAGAACAGTGTTATATATTTTGCTGACTTGTGTACTTACATTATCCCAAATGTTTCGAAGAATGTTTAAATCCAGAGAAATAAGCAATATAGTGACACGGACGTGTCTATAGTGTCATTGTGTCGCCTGCCAATGACGTCATAACCCCTCGATTTCCGGTTTTGTTTTGAAGAAAACATGGAAACACCAAAGATGCTTTAATATGTTGTGTGTTTTAATAGACCGGTGACGACCGCACAGAGTAGCATTATAACAGAACTAAATGTATCTAGTATGATTAAAACACGCGGTCGACGTGGCATAATAAAAGCTCCGCTGCTTTACCCCACCTACGCACGACCGGAAGCAGCGGAAGCACTCGACTGTGGCATAATAAAAGCTCCTCTGCTTTACCCCACATACGCACGACCGGAAGCTGCGGAAGCGCCCGACTGTGGCATAATAAAAGCCCCGCTTCTTTACCCCACATACGCACGACCGGAAACAGCGGAAGTGCTCGACTGTGGCATAATTAAAGCTCCGCTGCTTTACCCCACATACGCACGACCGGAAGGAGCGGGAGCGCTAAAGTGTGGCATAATAAAAGCTCCGCTGCTTTAACCCACATACGCACGACCGGAAGAAGCAGAAGCAGTCGACTGTGGCATAATAAAAACTCCGCTGCTTTACCCCACATACACACGACCGGAAGAAGCGGAAGCGGTCGACTGTGGCATAATAAAAGCTCCGCTGCTTTACCCCACATACGCACGACCGGAAAGCAGCGGAAGCGCTCGACTGTGGCATAATATAAGCCCGCTGCTTACCCACATCGCACGACCGACGCAGCGGACAGCGCTCGCCTGTGGCCATAATAAAAGCTCGCTGCTTTTACCCCATATTCCGCACGACCGGAAGCAGCGGTATGCGTCGACGTGGCATAATAAAAGTCCGCTTGCTTTCCCCACATACGCACGACTGGAAGGATCGGAAGCGGTCGACTGTGGCATAATAGAAGCTCTGCTGCTTTACCCCACATACACACAACCGGAATCAGCGGAAATGCTCGACTGTGGCATAATAAAAGCTCAACTGCTTTACCCCACATACACACGACCAGAAGCAGCGGAAGCGCTCGACTGTGGCATAATAAAAGCTCCGCTGCTTTACCCACATACACACGACCGGAAGCAGCGGAAGCGTCGACTGTGGCATAATAAAAGCTCCGCCGCTTTACCCCACATATGCACGACCGGAAAGAGCGGAAGCGCTCGACTGTGGCATAAAAAAAGCCCCGCTGCTTTACCCCACACACACACTACCGGAAGCAGCGGAAGCGCTCGACTATGGCATAATAAAAGCTCCGCTGCTTTAACCCACACACGCACGACCGGAAGCAGCGGAAGAGCTCGACTGTGGCATAATAAAAGCTCCGCTGCTTTACCCCACATAGGCACGACCGGAAGCAGCGGAAGCGCTCGACTGTGGCATAATAAAAGCTCCGCTGCTTTACCTCACATACGCACGACCGGAAGCAGCGGCAGCGCTCGACTGTGGCATATTAAAAGCTCCGCTGCTTTACCCCACACACGCACGAACGGAAGCAGCGGAAGCGCTCGACTGTGGCATATAAAAGCTCCGCTGCTTTACCCCACATATGCACGACCGGAAGCAGCGGAAGTGCTCGACTGTGGCATAATAAAAGCTCCGCTGCTTTACCCCAAATACTCACGACCGGAAGCAGCGGAAGAGCTCGACCGTGGCATAATAAAAGCTTCGCTGCTTTACCCCACACACGCACGAACGGAAGCAGCGGAAGCGCTCGACTGTGACATAATAAAAGCTCCGATGCTTTACCCCACATACGCACGACCGGAAGCAGCGGAAGAGCTCGACTGTGTCATAATAAAAGCTCCGCTGCTTTACCCCACATACGCACGAACGGAAGCAGCGGAAACGCTAAAGTGTGGCATAATAAAAGCTCCGCTGCTTTACCCCACATACGCACGCCCGGAAGCAGCGGAAGCGCTCGACTGTGCCATAATAAAAGCTATTCCGCTGCTTACCCCACATACGCACGACCGGAAGCAGCGGAAAAGCTCGACTGTGGCATAATAAAAGCTCCGATGCTTTACCCCACATACGCACGACCGGAAAGCAGCGGAAGCGCTCGACTGTGGCAGAATAAAAGCTCCGCTGCTTTACCCCAAATACTCACGACCGGAAGCAGCGGAAGCACTCAACTGTGGCATAATAAAAGCTCTGCTGCTTTACCCCACATACGCACGACCGGAAGGAGCGGAAGCGGAAGCGGTCGACTGTGGCATAATAAAAAGCTCGCTGCTTACCCCACATACGCACGACGGGAAGAAGAGCGGAAACGATCGACTGTGGCATAGTAAAAGCTCTGCTGCTTTACCCCACAAACGCACGACAGGAAGCAGCGGAAGCGCTCGACTGTGACACAATAAAAGCTCCGCTGCTTTACCCCACACATACGCACGACCGGAAGCAGCGGAAAAGCTCGACTGTGGCATAATAAAAGCTCAACTGCTTTCGAGCCGTGTGTCACTCTCGTTCAGCGCCTCGTTTCGCTTCGACGGCTTCAGCCTCACCCTACTTCATTCTTCTACGTTAATAAATCTTTAGCTCATCCATGAACATGATTTCTGCCCGAGTCCCGTCGGATTGCATCGGCTGTGGGGATGAAGACCAAACTCCCATGATTCCACACTCAGTCAAACTACGCCTTTGTCTCTTTGTTTATTTTGAATATGCGCCCTCTAGCGGCGAAAAAATTACATATTGTGCCTTTAAGAGCTGTTTGTGTGCAAAATTAGAACTGCATGATTCTGGATAAATAGTTTTTTTTTATTGTTAAATGAAGGTGGTAGTTCTCTCTCAATTTGATGAAAAACATTAGACAAGCAAACAAATTCTCATGGAATTTATGAATGGAATGATTCATTCAGTGCGTTTACATGCACCCTCTTAATCCGATTATAATGAGATTTTGACAATATTGCAATTAAACTTTATCTCATGTAAACGCAATACATCGATCTAAATAATGCGATTAAGCTCATAATCGCAGGAAGCATAATCATATTAACATAGGTGGCGTACGCCGATTTAAATTGAAATATACAGACATGTAAACACATTAATCGCATTATTGCCACTCTGACCAAAGTGCGCATGTGCTCGTGACAAACATGAATGACGTGACACACACCTGTAATAATACGCAGATTAGAAACAATGGCAGGGAAGAAAGCATTGCATTTCTGGGGAAAACACAACTCGCTGCCACCAGTCTCTGTTCCTTACCCTCATCCAGACGCAGCGTAGGCAAACAAATTCCATCACATTTCTATGGCACAGAAAAAGCATGGAATACAACCATACAAAAGTGTTTTGCATTAGACGTAAATAAATTAAAACAGTGGCCTGTAACACACCTGCTCATTTGTGCTGAGCAGTGAATAATGGCAGTAAAAAATTAACAAAAACGCTTTAGCGACCAATAAGAATAATGAAATTGCATGCGTAAAACGGGAGTAGATCGGTGAAGAGCTTTGCTCTTGACATGTAAACATCACAATGCGATTAAGTCCTTTCTCTGATTATTGGAAGTAATCGCATTATTTGTGTGCATGTAAACGAAGTCAGTGACTCAAGATTTACTTGTTTTATTACTGGATGAATCAGTGTTTTTGAATGAATCTCTTGAATGAATGATTCAAAGACAAATACATTTTTAACAGCCACTTTTCACCACCTAAAAAAAGATGCACACACAGGAATTGATAGGTGGAATTGAAATTGAAATTTTACAACAAGTATTCGATTCCTGACCTTAAGTACAGTGTTGCCAAGTCTGCTGTTTTCCCGAGGAATTGGGCTACTTTAACACTGTTGTTTTTGATGTCCGTGGGTCGAAGCGACCCCAATATCGTCATATTTAGCCCCTGGAATGTGAATTTACCAGGGGAAACCCGGACAAAGCATGTGTATTTTACACCCCGGAACGTTATTTTTAACAGGGGACCCCCCTCGAAACGCGATTTGGCTAGTTTTGAGTAGCAATTGGACGGGTTTTATTGTGAAAACCTGGCAACCCTGCTTAAGTATCCGTTTCTGGAATTGATTTTAGATTCCTGACCCTACTCAGAACTAGGGATGGACATTCCAAGCAAAATGTTTGAAAATCTCTGGGTATTATTCGATTATTATTAGAAAATTGCACCCCTCCCCCGCATACACGCACAAATCCCCATAAACAGAGAGAGACGGGATTCACGCTTTCAATCTGTATGATAAACTGTTTAATTCAGAAGATAGGCTACCTTAACTCAAGCCATATAATGATTGTAGCGTGCTGAAACATTAATATAATAAACATAACCGAATGACGGCACTTATTAACATAACAGTCCGTCAATTAGCATAAATCAACTGCTCATAAGGCTAGGACATTTCCATTTTCAAAAATGGAACCCCTAAAGGGAAGAAAAATATACTTCAATATATTCTGTCACAATTATATCGTTGGGTTATTATACTGTCTATAAACTGCGGGCATCAGGGAGCCGTTATTAATATGCTGGGCATTGAAATTACTTATGAACGCGCGCTTGTTTTTTACTTTAACTTTTGAGATTTGCGATCAAATGCGGAGCAGCACTCAGCAGTACTTACCACACATTTCACAAGATTAGATGTTTGTCAGTGGTGCTCAGGATCTGCAAATCATTCGCCATCATCCTATCAGTCATCTCTCCTTACTCTGTTTATGTGGGAAGTGAAATGTTATGTACTGTAATGTAACAGGCTACCGCTAGCAAGCGGCTAACCGTGTCCCTTTAGTGGCTCCGTAGAACGTGTTAGGTGCGTTATTGGCGGCGCCACATGAACGCGTCACCACCGCATCAGCACGGAAAACATGGGGACATTTTTTAAGACAATAATCGCACAACCCATTCGATATTCTATAATTAAATCAACTAATCGAATATTAGAAAATCGTGACCCATCCCTACTCAGAACTGAAGTCTACTTTCAATGTTTTTGCATTCGAATGTGGATTTTAATTTAAAAATTAGATGAGTATTCGAAATTAGAATTTTTATTTGACAGCCGTAGATCACGGCGTGGACGATTCGCCCGTGCTGACCGAGGACATCCTCGCCGCGCAGCTGAAGTTCAGCTCCTGTCTGAAGATCCTCACCACGGAGCTGCGGACGCTGTCCACGGGATACGAGCTGGACGGAGGGAAGCTGCGGCATCAGCTGTGTCACTGGCTGGAGCGAGCCGTGGCGGCGCTGCAGAGATGCTGCGGATACAACCCCTTCCTCCAGCACCTGCCCGAGGGCATCTCGGCCGACCTGAGCCAGGTGGAGGATCTGGAGGAGCGGGGCGCGGCGGAGCAGGCCCGAGAGCTGCAGCACCGGCGCAGACTGTGGCTGAAGAGGAACCAGCCGCTGCTGCGCATCTTCCTCAGCTACTGCAGCCTACACGGCTCTCACGGAGGAGGACTGGCCTCCGTCAGGATGGAGCTCATTCTGCTGCTGCAGGAGTCCCAGCAGGTAACCGCTCATTTGGATTGAATCACTTGAAAGGGATCTTAAAGGGTTGTTCACCCAAAAATGAAAATTAGCCCATGTTTTTTCTCACCCTCAAGGCATCCTAGATGTATATGACTTTCTTCTTCCAGACGAATACAATCGGTAGTTACACTAGCGGTCAAAAGTTTGGGATCAGAACGATTTTTTATGTTTTTTACAGGAGTTTCTTCTGCTCAAGGCTGCATTTATTTGATCAAAAATACAGGAAAAAATTTAATATTGTGAATACTATATTTAATACTATTTAATATAGTTACTATATAACGTTTTTCTATTTTAATATACAATAAAATCAAATTTATTTCTGTGATGCAAAACTGAATTTTCTTCAGTGTCACATGATCTTCAGAAATCATTAATATGCTGAATTTAGTATCAGAGCTGGAACTGTGCGCCTTCATATTGTTGGAAGCTGTGATATTTTTCAGGATTCTTGATGAATACAAAAGTTCAAAAGGAAGAGCGTTTATTTAAAAATAGAAAGAAATCTTTTCTACAATATACTCTACCGTTCAAAGGTTTGGGGTCGGTACATTTTTATTCTTTCTTTTTTGGAAAGAAACTCAAACTTTTATTCAGCAAGAATGTTTTTAATTGTTAAGAAGTGATAGCAAAGATCTATATTGTTAGAAAATATTTATAGTTTGAATAAATGCTGTTCTTTTGAACTTTTTTTTCATCAAAGAATCCTGAAAAAAGTAATCGCAGTTTCCAAAAAAACCAAAATGTAGCAACATTGAAACTCTAATAATAAAATCGGGCCTATTGAATGATTTCTAAGATAGGGACACTTTTCTGGAGTCAGGCTGATGGAAATTCAGCGCTGCATCACAGAAATACATTATATTTTAAAGGATATTAAAATAGAAACCATTATTTTATATTCTAATAACATTAGCAAGGATTACGTTTTTTACTGTATTTTTGATCCAATAAAGGCAGCCTTGATGAGCAGAAGAGACTTAAAAAAACATTACAAATCTTACTGATCACAAACTTTTGATCGGTAGTTATATTAAAAATTGTCCTGGCTCTTTTAAGCTTTATAATGGTATGGGTGGTTGTTTTTGTTCAACAGTCCAAAAGAAGTCAAATAAAGCGCATGCATCCATAATAAACATAATCAAACGCGAGGTTGGGGTGATGCATTAACACAGTAATTTACATCATTACTGTAATTTAATTACATTTCCCTTGAAAAAGTAAAGTAAGGGATTACTCTTAATTTTTCTGTAATTTAATTACTGTTACTTCTGATGTAATTGTATTAAATACTGCATAGACTATAGAATAATTCTATTTAAAACAATAGTGGATTTAACATCAAAATCTAAAGTGCGTTTATGTAACCGTCTCCCTTTAAACTTTACTTTGGACAGTTCAAGAATAATTTATGCAATTTTATATTATGTATTTAAAAGAATTAAAAGAGCAGTTGCATGTTGTTCAACAAGTTAAGTTAAACAATACAAGGATAGACATGTAAATATTTGTAATTCTTTCAAATACAAAATTGCTTAAATTAAGAAACTAATAAGTAATGCAATACTTTTAAGAGAGAGTAATTAGTACGGTAATCTAATTACACTGTTGAAGGTGTAATTAGTAACTAGTGTGTAATTAGTAATTAGGTTTTTTTTGTAAGAAAAATCCACGTACAACAGTTAGCGGAAGTGAGAAAAAAGTGTTTATAACGTTTTTAATTTGGATATTTTTCTTACAAAAACACATGAATTCGCTACAGGAGGCACATTTTATTATGGATGCATGCACTTTATTTGACTTCTTTTGGACTGTTGAACAAAAACACCCATGTACTCCCATTCTAACACTTGGAGCCAGGATCATTTTTAATATAACTCCGATTGGATTCGTCTGAAAGAAGAAAGTCACATACACCTAAGATGCCTTGAGGGTGAGTAAATCATGGGCTAATTTTCATTTTCTGTTGTTTCTTACGGTGGCTGAGAGAGCTCAACGCACTGCAAATAAAAATAAGAAAACATCAATTTAAAAACACCGCACTGCAAAATACTCGAACCCAAAACAAATAAAGAAGTGCGCTGCAAATATGCACAGATCACATCGGAAATGTTTAAGGGATCCGCAAAGTGACGAACATGGCTGGGACATATTTATGAGCGTTTGCTCTGAAAGGTGAGATTTTTGTTTATTTTAACATCCTGCTCATACGATTCCATAGCTTTTTTTTCTTTTTTTTTTTGATTAGCCTAAATAAGCTGACGAAGTGCACAGTTACTGTAAGTGTGAAAGGTTTACTACACTAACCATAGTTTAACCATGGTATTTATACAACTGTGGTTATACAAAAGGTAATCAATATTCCCCCCCAAATAATAAAACATGGTTATTTTTGGTTTTGTTATGGTGATTTTGTGGTTTGTGCGACTTGTGCGTTTCTGTATTTGTTTGTGTTGTGAGTATTTGCAGCGCATGTGCTGTCAAACTGATGAAGATGTTTTCATAATTTGCTGGTGCTTTTTCTACTTGCACGTGTTTTCTGAAGCTGCAGCGCTTGAGCTCTCTGAGCCACCGTAGTTTCTGTCTCCCGGGCCGCAGCTGTTGCACGTGAATTATGTTTTCTCTGTCTCTCATCAGGACGACAGTCTGCAGATCTCCGTTCCCGCTCCGCAGCACCTGTCTGTTCCTCTTTTCCTGGCGTGGACCGCCAGCTCCAAAACAGTGGTGGCCAATCCCATAGTGCACCTGACCAACCTCACGCACGACATACTGCACACCATCAATGCTCTGGACGCGCCTCCGCACCCGGATATCGTCAACAACGAGGTGAAGCGTGGCTCATCAGAACAAGGTAGGGGTGGAACGGTTCTTGGTAAAAACACACACGGTTCGGCACGCGCTAGGACCGCGGTTCAACTTAAATCTGACAACGCATCTGTTATATGTTACAAACAGGGTAGCGGGCTATATATGTGCTGTGATGGTGCGCATTCTGGCTTCCCAATACATTACAACAGCAGCGATGGGAAAAAAACATGGACAAACCATTCACTCTTGTTCAATGCGACTGCCGTATGCTGGAATATGAGCATTTATTCCGTCATCACCCGGCTGCTGATGCGTGCGCGCACAGGTGAGACCTGAACAGCACACGCTGATATCTGTCTTTAAGCTAAACTCATGTAAGCTTTGCCAGTTTAAACATTTTAAGAGCCAGAGGACGTGAAGATTTGTGCGTGCGCTCATCCGAAGCGCCTTAGAACGCGCGCAAATATTAAGCTCTCCCTGAAGTATTGTTTAAATGGACAAATTAACACAAAAATTATGTCAAAATGCCCATCTTAGCAAGTATCCTATAGCAGACACAGACCTCTGTCTCAGTGCGTTCCTCTTTAAAGTGACAGCACTTTCTTATAGGAATCAAAACAGCAACAAACAAAGAAAATCAACTCACTGCCTCTTGATTGATAGCTTTTGTAACTTTATAAAGATTCATCTTTCATTTATACAGTCAAATATGCAAAGCTGTTTTACATTTCATTACTTTATTAAATTTCTGTACCTGAAAACGAATGTTAGACCTACCTAAAAAAACTGAAATCACTGTTTATTTCAATTTGTATCTTTACTCTATTGTATTTGTTTGTGCTGTTGCTGGTAGTTAGAAAGATTATTCTTATTTTATTTATTTTTATTTGACAGTATAGTCCTTTTTTCCCTAAAATAGCACATACCGAACCGTACCAAAACTTTGAGTATCAAACCACGATACAAACCGATCTGTGAGTAAGTTGAACCGTTGCACCCCTAGAACGAGGTGTCGTTGCTGTCGTGATTGGTCCTCTAACACGTCTTCCTTCTGTCTCAGATCTACGTGATGCACACGCTGGCTGCTTCCCTCTCCGCCTGCATCTATCAGTGTCTCTGTGACGGACACAGCTACAGGTGGGTGTGTCTGTCGGCCTCACGATGACCCCGTGACCTCTGCCCTCATCACTGATTTAATTCTTTGTTATGGAACGCTTCTCTTCATTTGGAACTTTTTGTGACCAGTGCTGGCAAAATGAGTCGCGGTGAGCAAATTTACAAAAATGAGTTGTTTTCATTTTAAGACCTTCTAAAATGATGCATGGTTTGTTGCAACGGACGAAAAATGACTGCGCTGCACCTGTTTGAAGTTGATAGAGTCAGCAAAGTCAAATTTGAGAAAAATCGAGTCTTCTGAAGGTTCCAAAGCAAAGTCACAGAGCAACATTGCATCTTTTCCTCCAATTCTTTTCTTAATAATAATTGTGTCCCTGCAGCACAAAAGCAGTGTTAAGTCGCTGGGGGATATTTGTAGCAATAGCCAACAATACATTGTATGGGTCACAATTATACATTTCTCTTTTATGCCAAAAATCATTAGGATATTAAGTAATGATCATGTTCCTTGAAGATATTTTGTTAATTTCCTACCATAAATATATCAAAATTAAAAAAATTATTAAGTAATATGCATTGCTAAGAACTTAATTTGAACAACTTTAAATGTGACGGAGTTTTGTCTCATATTTAGATTTCTGTGCACACTCAGAGTCCAGATTTTCATATATATATATAAGTGGGGCAAACAAAGTCTTGTAGTCAGACACCAAATTGTGCAAGTTCTCACTTAAAAAGATGCGAGGTGTAATTTTCATCATAGGTTTACCTCAACTATGAGAGACAAAATGAGAAAATCAGAAAATCACATTGTAGGATTTTAAAGAATTAATTGGTAAATTCCTCGGTGAATTAAGTATTTGGTCACCTACAAACAAGCTAGATTTCTGGCTCTCACAGACCTGTATCTTCTTCTTTAAGAGGCTCCTCTGTCTTCCACTGGTTACCTGTATTAATGGCATTTGTTTGAACTTGTTATCAGTATAAAAGCCACCTGTCCACAACCTCAAACAGTCACACTCAAAACTCCACCATGGCCAAGACCAAAGAACTGTCAAAGAACACCAGAAACAAAATTGTAGACCTGCACCAGGCGGGGAAGACTGAATCTGCAATAGGTAAGCAGCTTGGTGAAAATCAACTGAGGGAGCAATTATTAGAAAATGGAAGACATTTTCAAAGACATACAAGACCACTGATAATCTCCTCGATCTGGGGCTCCACGCAAGATCTCACCCAGTGGGTCAAAATGATCCCAGAACCACACGGGGGGGACCTAGTGAATGACCTCCAGAGAGCTGGGACCAAAGTAACAAAAACTACCGTCAGTAACACACTGCGCCGCCAGGGAATCAAATCCTGCAGTGCCAGACATGTCCCCCTGCGTAAGCCGTACATGTTCCAGGCCCGTCTGAAGTTTGACTGAGAGCATTTGGATGATCCCGAAAAGAGGATTGGGAGAATGTCATATGGTCAGAAGAAACCAAAATAGATTTTTTTGGTAAAAACTCAACTTGTCGTGTGTTGGAGGAGAAAGAATGCTGAGTTGCATCCAAAACACCATACATTACTGGAAAGCATGGGGTGGAAACATCAGGCTGTGGGGCTGTTTTTCTGCAAAGGGACCAAGACGACTAATCCGTGTAAACGAAAGAATGAATGAAGCCATGTATCGTGAGATTTTGAGTGAAAAACTCCTTCAATCAGCAAGGGCATTGAAGATGAAACGTGCTGGGTCTTTCAGCATGACAATGATCCAAACACACCGCCCGGGCAACGAAAGATTGGCTTCGTAAGAAGCATTTCAAGGTCCTGGAGTGGCATAGCCACTCTCCAGATCTCAACCCCATAGAAAATCTTTGGAGGGAGGTGAAAATCCATGTTGCCCAGCGACAGCACCAAAACATTACTGCTCTAGAGGAGAACTGCATGGAGGAATGGGCCAAAATACAACAGTGTGTGAAAACCTTGTGAAGACTTACAGCAAACGTTTGACCTCTGTCATTGCCAAAAAAAGGGTATATAACAAAGTATTGAGATGAAATTTTGTTATTGGCCAAATACTTATTTTCCACCATAATTAGCAAATACATTCTTTAAAAATCCTACAATGTGATTTCTGGATTTTTTTTTTCTCATTTTGTCTATCATAGTTGAGGTATAACTATGATGAAAATTAAAGGCCTCTCTCATCTTTTTAAGTGGGAGAACTTGCACAATTGGTGGCTGACCAAATACTTTTTTCCCCCACTGTATATAAATAATAATAATATATAAATAGCATTTATATAAATGACCCATGATGGTTTTGTGATACAGGGTCACAATTACTATATTATTAATCAAAATATAGCTTTTTTATTTTATCTTTGTTATTATAGACAAGAACAGATAGAACAAAAAAAAAACAGTAGAACAAAAAATAATGCATTACCTTTTTCATTTCACTTCTAAACAAAAGCATTCAAGTCAGAAAAACATAATTACATGTAAAAATCCCTTTATTATTGATTATTAAAACAACAAAAGCAGTTCAATCAAGAGTAGTGAGTGATTCCCTCTTTTCTTTTATTTTGTGATTAACATTAATGCGACAGACGGCCTATATATTAAGACCTACTGTATTGCACGGATCTAATATAATGTTACACATCAGATGTTTTTCCCCAAACGTTCACTTCAGACAGAATAGATTATGTTTGCATGAATACCGTGTTTCAGTGTATGTGTGTATATTTATCGGGATCGCACAGATCAGTACTCCTCTCAGAAAACGTACAAATAAAGTTGATTTTAGATGTTTAATTACTATCTGGAGCATTGGGATCGCTAGAAGAGGGCTTAATGAACTCATTTTTGTGAAAACCTCAAATTCGACAAAAATTGACATTTTTCACTTTTTTTGCCTGTAGCTCAGAATTAGACCATGCACATTCCGACTCATTCTGCCAGCACGGCTCCATCTACCCCCTATGTGTTCGTGTAATCGAGCGTGGTGTAATCGAGAAGTTGGATTGTACATTAGGCCCTTGCGAGAGCGAATGACCCATGAATGTGATGCTCATGTGGCATTTACAGATGAAAGTGGCCTTTGGCTTTCTTTGTGAATGCTCTTCTTTGGACAGTAAATGAATAGAGACCAGAGAGAGCGCATGAGATTGAAGAGATGCGGGTTTGTGATGGATGAACTAAGCCTTTTAAAGTCATCATGAAATGAAAATCCATTTTCTAAATGCATGATATAGATCTTACTATGAGCAATCTGTGCATGTTTCATTTTTACAAATGTTCCGAGCTCGTAACGTATAATCTAGATATCATAACTGGATCTTCTCTCTGGTGATGCAGGATTTCTTCAATCATTCAGTCTGCTTAAACCCCACCCCTCCATTCTAACGCTCAGCTCCGCCTCCACCATTGAGCACCACGCCCACTTCTTAACATCCAATCAACAACTAATGTATAGAACCAAGTCCCGCCCCACATTTATGCTTTTTCGGTAATCCTCTTCACTCGGATGTCAATACAGAAAAAAGATCTGTTGAAGCTTGTTTCATCGTGACTTTAAAAAGCATTATTTTTTTTATTTAACAATTATTAAAAAATGTAATCTAATTACATGATGTGTCCAATAATCTGTTTAATTACAAATGAATCACCCATACATTTTGACTGAGAAATCGCCCCCCAAATGATCATTTATTTTAAAAAGTCATTGTGTTTAGATGAAAAACCATTGAGTAGACATTACAAAAAAATAGCTTTAGAAAGAAATATTTTGATTTAACTTCACTTAAATAATGATAAACGGGTATAAATAAGGTATTTAAATTAAAATGAATATTGATATGAAATGATTTTTTTTTAAATTATTTAATGATACACTAAATATGAAACAAAAAAACGGCAGTAGGTGGCGGCGAGTCACTGTCTTAATGAGTGAGTCACTGAATCATTCAAACTGTTTGTTCAAACAGCTGATTCATTCAGAAACAAAGCAGATGACTGTCGTAAGAGGGTCACTGAATCATGGAGTCACTCGATTTGGGTTCAAAAACCGTTTGATTGCATTCAGAAAACGAGCAGGTGATGTCTTAATGAGTGAGTCACTGAATCATTGAGTCACTCGATTTGTTCAAAACCGTTGATTCATTCAGAAACGAAGCAGGTGACTGTCTTAATGAGTGAGTCACTGAATCATTGAGTCACTCGATTTGTTCAAAACCGTTGATTCATTCAGAAACGAAGCAGGTGACTGTCTTAATGAGTGAGTCACTGAATCATTGAGTCACTCGATTTGTTCAAAACCGTTGATTCATTCAGAAACGAAGCAGGTGGACTGTCTTTATGAATGAGTCATTGAATCATTGACTCACTTGATTTGTTCAAAACGTGGATTCATTCAGAAACG
Source organism: Sinocyclocheilus anophthalmus (assembly GCA_018155175.1). Lineage (NCBI taxonomy): Eukaryota > Metazoa > Chordata > Actinopteri > Cypriniformes > Cyprinidae > Sinocyclocheilus > Sinocyclocheilus anophthalmus. The sequence goes on along the minus strand of JADLZN010007395.1, from coordinate 97,939 downwards.
AAACAAGGTGAAGTCTTATGAGTGAGTCACTGAATCACTAGCTGTTTCCATCCACCTATTTTTATGCGCATTTTGGAATATCACATAAAAAAATGCTGGATTGAAACGCCAAGATGCACATCAATTCTAAAAATTGTACATTTCAGTAGGATAAACTTTTTATGCGATAAGAAAAATGTGCATAAACTATGATGGAAACACATTTACATTTTGATGGAATAACTTGACTAACCAGCGGACTGATCTCGTTGCACAGCGTCTGAAATGTTGTTCTGGTCGTTCTGAAATGCATGAGCAAAATCTGTCATCAAAGTATTTCTGTATAATTGTCTTACACGACTGCGTTCCCAAACAGCAAAAACCGACCTCCGAAAGCGATGACCGCATTTATTGTGTTTCGTCTGCTCGCTCTTGAGCCGCAAGTCATTTATTATATGTGAAAATTATTATATTCAGTGGCTTCTTCTAGTTTTCTTAGTTCGCAAATGCGATATTCTAGTTTTGAGCATAAGTTAAATTCAAATCTTTGGATGGAAACATAGCTACTCGATTTTAAACGTAGCTATTTGATTTGTTCAAAACCATGGATTCAAATCCAAAATCCAATCCAAATGAAAGCCCTAATTCTAATATGTATGTTTTTCCTCAGCCACGTGAATCCGTTCACGGGCATCACCTACCAGAGCGTCCTGCTTACCCATCAGCCCCCGGTGAGGAGCGTCAGCATCGAGGAGGCCATCCTACCCAACACCTCTCCTGCGCAGTGGCCTGGTAAAGCACCGTGACCTCTGACCTCTGACCCCTGAGCTCATCCTCAGGCTCACCTGTGTGTCTGTGCAGGTGTGAGCGTCCTGATGCGGCTGCTGAGCGCGTCCGGAGACGAGAGCCAGCCCGGTCTGCTTGTGCTCCTGTGTGAGATCCTGACCGCCGTCTTCCTCAGCCTCTTCGTCCACGGTCTGGCCACTCACTCCAGCCACGAGCTCTTCCGCATCATCGCTCACCCGCTCAACAGCAGGCTGTGGGTGTCTGTGTTCGGCGGCGGCGCTCGTGTTCCTGTGCCGGAGAAGCCCAGCGCACACACAGGTTCTGCTCTCCTCAGGGTGCTGGTTGTCTGCTAGTTTAACCAGCACTGTAAAAATAAATAGTTGAGAAAACTTTAAAAAAATAAGACAACTTGATGCAGTAAGACTTTTGAGTTGTTCTCTCAATAGAACAACATCCTTAGCAAACCACACTGAGTACCCCTAGCAACCGCATAGCAACACCCTAGCAGCCACTCCGGGTAGCCTAACAACCGCATAGCAACGCCCCAGCAAACACCCCGAGTAGCCTAGCAACCGCAAATAAATGCAATTTTATTTTTAATAATTGTTTTATTTAGATTTTTATTTTAAAATTATGTATTTCAACTTGACATTTTATTTTGTATTTAAGTTTTCATTTTAATAAGTGTTTTATTTTGAATTAAAAAAATATCTAAATTTTATATTATTATTATGATTTAATTTCCTTTTAATAAGTGTTTTATTTAGACGTTTTTTTATTTTAAAATATTATAAATTTACACTTTTATGTAGGTCTGTGCAATAACGAAAAAAACGTTTCAATTCGGCCTCCAACGATTATGAAAATACAGTTAATCGAGATAAGATGATTAGCCAATATTCCTGCTGCCGACTGTGTGCTTAATATTAATAAAGCAACAAAAGACAAAGAGAAAATCACTCTCTGCTCTTGACTGAATAACTTTTGTAGCTTTAATAAGAATCAAAGAGAGTTTAATTCTTACTCAGACTATGCTGTTTTTTGTGTTACATTTGATTATTAATTTCTGTTAACTGAATACTTGAGACTTGCATAAAAAGCTTAAAGCACAGTTTGTTTCATTTGTATCTTTTTATTCTATTGCATATGTCCTTTGCTTTTTTTATTACTGACAGTTTAATTATATTCAATAATTTTGAGGACTTGTTAACCCTAATACTCTGCTGTGGTATTGAGAATTGTGAAATTCCTCTGGTCTCTAAAATTTAGATGTCATAGCAACCTTATTTACAGAAAATATGTATTTAATATACATCACGTGTCATAATCGTGTTAAATAAGCGGGATTACAATATTGACCAAAATAATCATGATTATGATTTTTGCCGTAATCGAGCAGCCCTACTTTTATGATTTCATTAATTTTTGGTAAATATTTTAATTTGACATTTTTATAAATTATTAGCTTTTCATTAGTATAAAACCCTGTTTGGTAAACCCTTGATTATTGCGTTACGATTATGCAGCGTTAAGCTCCAGTGATATTAAAGCTTTCTGTTGTGTTTGAGTGATTTTATGACATCTTGCTCGCTATTTGCTCCTCGTTAGTGGAAGATGTGGAGCGGAGGCAGCGGCGTTCCCGGCTGAGCTCATCACGCAGTAACTCCAGAGAGGTTCCCGACAGTCCGGTCAGTCCCAGACCCGTGGTGATGGAGCCGGACACATCCGTCTTTAAAGAGCGCTTTGTGCCACCTGAGCTCAGCATCTGGGATTATTTCATCGCAAAGGTTTTCTTTTATTCTTCAGCTTGCAGTAATTTGGCACTGTTGTGTTTGTGAACTCACGTGTGTGTCCTGCGTGAAGCCGTACCTGCCTCCGTCTGCCAGCCGAGTGGAGTACGACTCTGAGGAGAGCCAAGGCAGTGAGGAAGATGAGGATGAGGAAGATGAGGATGAAGGAGATGCCTTTGATTCCGACTCTCCACTGGCAGAGCATTCCAACAATAACTCGTACAGGTGAGCCGCGAGTAGAGCTCCATGATTAATCATTAAAAGATCACGATCTCGATTCAAACACACAAGTGAAGTATTTATGAGTGAGTCATTCATTCAAACCACTTTTTCATAATTGTAATATTAAAATTGGTGTATTAAATATATTTCAAATGCATATATATTAAAATGCTTAATAATTCATTCAAATAAGTTAAACACTTAAATAGACTGTCACAAATTGTTTTGGTTAGTTCAGAGTCTTGGGATAATAGTGAGCTCTATTTGAGAAAAAAAAGAATCGTGATTCTCAATTTATCCAGAATCGTGCAGCTCTAACCGTGAGTCATGTGATGATGATGATGATGATGATGATGATGTTTCTGTGCAGCTGGTGTCTGATGCGCTTGGCCATGGTGCAGACCGTCCTGGTCAACCTCAAGACCTTCTACCCAATGGCAGGTCACGACCTCTTAGGTAACGAGATATTATATGTGTGTGTGTAGAGTGTAGAGCTCATCCAGAACGCTGCTGCCAGAATTCTGACTAGAACCAGAAAATCTGAGCATATTACACCAGGCCTCAGGTCATTACACTGGCTTCCAGTTATATTTAGGATTTATTTTAAAGTACTTTTACTCGTTTATCAATCACTCAATGGCCTAGGACCTAAAAACATAGCAGATATGCTCACTGAATATAAAACCTAACAGACCACTCAGATCATTAATATTGAGTCAGTTAGAAATACCACGGGTTCACACAAAACAAGCGGAATCCGCTTTTAGCTATAATGCCGCCCGCAGCTGGAATCAGCTTCCAGAAGAGATAAGATGTGCTAAAACATTAGCCATATTTAAATCCAGACTCAAAACTCATCTGTTTAGCTGTTTAGCGTATTAAGTGAATGAGCACTGTGCGATGTCCGAACTGATTGCACTTTATTTTATTCATGTATAATCATTTTCTATTCTTAACAGTTTTAAATTACCTCTTAAATCAATTTTTCCTTGTTTTTATTGTTGTGACGTGATTGTTTTCATGATTACTTTAATTCCTTTTATATGTAAAGCACTTTGCATTACCATTGTGTATGAAATGTAAGAACGTGTGTGTGTGTGGTTGTGTGTGTCAGATCTGCCCGTGTGCTCGCCGCTCTGTCACGCCGCTCTCAAGACACTCCAGCGCTGGGAGCAGTTGCTGCTCAAGAGGTTGGAGATTTTTGGAGGTCCCTCCGTCGAATGTTATATGCCCCCACTAAGCTTTTGGAGGACCCCCAGCGTGTCGGCGGGTCGGCGTGCTGCGGCACAAAGCCTGTTTGATGCCCCCAAACACGCCTTTAGTACAGCATACAGACAACATGCAGACGAAAACCTCGGCTGGAAAACGCAAACTTTTACATGGACAATTTTTGCTTCCATTGGAATTAATTCATTCTGATCGACGAATCCGAGTGTAGTGTTTACATGAACTCTAAATAAAGTGATATTGCGCGTTTGTGTGTCACAAGCTTCTGATCGGATTTAATCTTTTGACATGCGCACACTGCATGAATATACAGAGTTTCCCACTTTTGTCACATAATGTTTCAAAAAGCACACTTGATATTTATCTACTTCAGGTGCTAATTAGGTGACGACCAGCACATGAACGGTTGTGCAGTGCTGCTTACTTTATAAAACAGTAAAAATTTCCCGGCCCGCACCCAAAACCAGTCGTCTGTGGATGAGAGTCTTAAACAAGGACTGATGGGATCACAGATGCTGAGTGAAAGCAGAATTTTAGAATGACTGCACACTCATTTATGACACTTTATTCACCAGGAAGAACAGCTCGTTCTGTGTGTCATACATCATTATGCTACTTTTAAGTGGACATTCGACAGAGACTGCCGTGCTCTCTGTTGTTGAAGCCCTGAGACTAGGAAGAGCGGATTCCAAATATTCAATACTTATCTTGCTGGATCTGTCCACTGCTTTTGACACGGTTAACCACCAGATTCTCCTGTCAACCCTATTGGAAAAGGGCATCTCAGGAACCACACTCCAATGGTTCAAGACTTACCTCTCAGGTAGGTCCTTCAAGGTATCTTGGAGAGGTGAGGTGTCCAAGTCACAACATCTAGCTACTGGGGTGCCTCAGGGCTCAGTACTTGGACCACTTCTCTTCTCTGTCTACATGGCATCACTAGGTTCTGTCATTCAGAAACATGGCTTTTCATATCACTGCTATGCTGATGACACTCAACTCTACCTCTCATTCCATCCTGATGATCCGACGATAGCTGCTCGCTTCTCAGCATGTCTAACAGACATTTCTTGTTGGATGACGGACCATCACCTTCAACTCAACCTTGAAAAGACAGAACTGCTTGTGGTTCCATCAAAACCATCGTTTCATCACAATTTCACCATCCAGTTAGGCTCATCAACCATAACTCCTTCAAAAACAGCCAGAAACCTTGAAGTTATGATTGATGATCAGCTGACTTTCTCAGACCACATTGCTAAAACTGCCCGGTACTGCAGATTTGCTTTATACAACATCAGGAAGATCAGGCCCTTTCTTTCAGAACATGCAACACAACTCCTTGTTCAAGCTCTTGTTCTGTCCAGGCTGGACTATTGCAATGCTCTCTTGGCAGGTCTTCCAGCCACTTTTATCAAACCTCTACAACTAATCCAAAATGCAGCTGCAAGATTAATGTTTAATGAGCCGAAAAGAACGCACGTCACAACTCTGTTCATCATCTGCACTGGCTACCAGTTAGTGCTGCATTAAATTCAAGGCATTGAGGTTTGCCTCCAAAAACCGCACGGCTCGTGCACCCTTTACTAAATTCTTATCTTCGAGTTAGTGCCTCTAGAAGCTGATGTTCTTTAAGTGAACGGCACTCATCCCAAAGAGAGACAATCACTTCACAGACTTTTTTAACTGTTCCCTCCTGGTGGAGTGACCTGCCCAACTCAATCCCAGCAGTGAGTCCTTAACAATCGTAAAGAATCGGCTAAAAACACACTGTTACACATTTATTGACACTCGACACTAGCACTCTATTCTACTATATTCTTTAAAAAACATGGACGCTTTTAGACTTGCATCTATTAAATTTACAACTGCGTGTTTTCTTAAAAAAAAGGCCTCTAGCACTAGCTTGCTCTATTCTTTTTCTGTTTTTATTTTTATTTATTATATAATTAACAAAAGCAAAAAATGGCCTCTAACACTAGCTTGCTCTATTCTTTTCTATTCAATCGGTTTTCTTTTTATTTATTATATAACTTTAAAAAAACCTTGCTAGTGTAATGCGTTAAGCTTGTGATCTGATGCTTTGCTCCGGTGAATTCGCTTTTGATAAAAGTATCTGCTAAATGTAAATGTAAATTATTAGGCTCCATGTAAACGCAGCTAGTGTTTGGTTTTGTAGGGCTAAAATCATCTACTTAAAACTTTTTTTTTTAAATTAGTGCTTCTCCAATGACGTTTTGATTTTTCATATTTAATCGATACTAGGGATGTAACGATTCACTCAACACACGATTCGATTTGATTCACGATTTTTTTTTTTTTTTACAAAATGAGATTTAGACACTTATAAATTAAGCGTCAGCGTTAGTTCTGGCAGGTCACGTGAGTCAAGCTTGCATCAGCTGATTCTCAGCTGATCACATCTACCTACAGGAATACGACACCTATTGCGGCATTCCTATATAAGCTCTATTCAGTATTATTCAGCAGCTTTTCAGCTTGCTCAGGAGCAAATTACCCTCCTCCATCCCCAGCTCCTCCTTTCGCTACAGTCAGGACTGGGCTTTCTGATATTCCTTGCTAATCACACTCCTTTATCTTGAATAAAGTGTTACACTTAAACATCATTGAGTACATTAATGATATCTGCCTTGTTCTGTTCTGTTAACCCTGGGGGGTTATTATTGCTGCTCTCCGTGCTCATTCATGACAGGCTGCATGGAAGGGCAGGGAGGTTTTCGCCCAGAACAGAACCATACCGCCAAACCAAACTTTATGCTAAGTATCTATCTTTTTGACGATAGTGGTCCTGACAGAAATTAAAGTGTCCTTTTATATGCTTGGACAACATATAAACACTATAATAATATACTAAGATCGCACTTACATATTATTGTTTTTTTGTTGGTTTTGATTGCTTCTGTTGTCTTCATTTGTTAGTCGCTTTGGATAAAAACGTCTGCTAAATAACAACATTTAAATATAATGTAAATAAAAAAACTAAATTGAAATTTTAAAACAAAAATCAAATACATAAGTAACACAAATAAAAAGAAATCTCTTCATATAAAAAATAAGGCGTTGTCTGTGCTCTTTCCATTTAAAATAATTGGCAACCAACTGCATTTTAATCATGATCCAAACAAAGATGCAGCATACCTGCAACACGAGCAGGTGTTTAATCTAAATTAGATTGTATAATTCTGAAATTTGAAGCAAAAACAGAATTGTTTGACTTTAGTTTTGTGAAACTATGCATAAAAATATCTGTATGAAACAGAAACAGCAGACGAGCTGAATGAGACGCAGATTCACTCTCTGCCAGCAGGTGGCGCTTAAAGCCTTTCCTTGGTTACCGCAGCGCTGCGCTTATGAACAGCAATAATACAGTGTTTCCTTGGTTACCGCTGTAAAAAAAAGCAGCGCTGAAATTATGAACAGCAATGATACAGTGTTTCCTTGGTTACCACTGTAAACAAAGTAGCGCTGCGGTTATGAACAGCAATGATGCAGTGTTTCCTAGTTAACGCTGTAAACAAAGCAGCGCTGCACTATGAACAGCAATGATACAGTTTCCTTGGTTACCGCTGTAAACAAAGCAGCGCTGCACTTATAAACAGCAATGATACAGTGTTTCCTTGGTTACCGCTGTAAACAACGCAGCGCTGCACTTATGAACAGCCAATGATTACGTGGTTACAGACTTGGTTACCGCTGAAAACAAAGCAGCGCTGCGCTTATGAACAGCAGATACAGCGTTTCCTTGGTTACGCTGTAAACAAAGCAGCACTGCACTTATAAACAGCAATGATAGTGTTTCCTTGGTTACCGCTGTAAACAAAGCAGAGCTGCGCTTATAAACAGCAATGATAGTGTTTCCTTGGTTACCGCTGTAAACAAAGCAGAGCTGCGCTTATGAAAAGCAATGATACAGTGTTTCCTTGGTTAACGCTGTAAACAAAGCAGCGCTGCACTTATGAATAGCAATGATACAGTGTTTCCTTGGTTAACGCTGTAAACAAAGCAGCTTATGAACGCCAATGATACAGTGTTTCCTTGGTTACCGCTGTAAACAAAGCAGAGCTGCACTTATGAACAGCAATGATACAGTGTTTCCTTGGTTACCGCTGATACGAAAAGCAGCGCTGCACTTTATGAACAGCAATGATAGTGTTTCCTGGGTTACCGCTGTAAACCAAGCAGAGCTGCACTTAAGAACAAGTATGATACCGCGGTTTCCTTGGTACCACAGTAAACAAAAGCAGGCTGCACTTATGACAGCAATGATCCAGTGTTTCTGTGGTTACTGCTGTAAACAAAGCAGAGCTGCTTATGAACAGCAATGATGCAGATTTTCCTTTTTTAACGCTGTAAACAAAGCAGCGCTGCGATTATGAACAGCAATGATACAGTGTTTACCGCTGTAAACAAAGCAGCGCTGCACATATGAACAGCAATGATACAGTGTTTCCTTGGTTAACTCTGTAAACAAAGCAGAGCTGCGCTTATGAACGGCAATGATGCAGCGTTTCCTTGGTTAACGCTGTAAACAAAGCAGCACTGAGCTTATGAACAGCAATGATACAGTGTATCCTTGGTTACCGCTGTAAACAAAGCAAAGCCGCTATGAACAGCAATGATACAGTGTTTCCTTGGTTACCGATGTAAACAAAGCAGCGCTGCAATTATGAACGATATGATACAGCGTTTCGTGGTTACTGCTGTAAACAAAGCAGTGCTGCGCTTATGAACAGCAATGATACAGTGTTTCCTTGGTTACCGCTGTAAACAAAGCAGCGCTGCACTTATGAACAGCAATGATACAGTGTTTCCTTGGTTACCGCTGTAAAGCTGTACTCATGAACAGCAATGATACAGTGTTTCCGTGGTTATCGCAGTAAACAAAGCAGAGCTGCGCTTATGAACAGCTATGATACAGCGTTTCCTTGGTTACGCTGTAACAAAGCAGCGCTGCACTATGAACAGCAATGATACAGTGTTTCCTTGTTTACCGCTGTAAACAAAGCAGCGCTGCACGTATGAACAGCAATGATACAGCGTTCCCTTGGTTACCGCTGTAAACAAAAGCAGAGCTGCGCTTATAAACACTAGATACAGTGGTTGCATTGGTTACCGCAGTAAAACAAAGCAGTGCTTCCTTATGAACAGTAGACAGGTTTCCTGACGTTACGTGTAAAAGTGCACCTATGAACCGCAATGATACAGTGTTTCCTTGGTTACCGCAGTAAACAAAGCAGAGCTGCACTTATGAACAGCAATGATACAGCGTTTCCTTGGTTACGCTGTAAACAAAGCAGCACTGCACTTATGAAAAGCAATGATACAGTCGTTTCCTTGGTTACCGCTGTAAACAAAGCAGCGATGCGCTTATGAACCGCTCTATGATACAGCGTTCCTTGGGTTACAGCTGTAAATAAAGCGCGCTGCACTTTTGAACAGCTATGTACGGTTTCCTTGTTTACCGCTGTAAACAAAGCAGAGCTGCTTTAAGAACAGCAATGATACTGTGTTTCTTTGGTTACCGCTGTAAACAAAGCAGTGCTGCACTATGAACAGCAATGATACAGTGTTTCCTTGGTTACCGCTGTAAACAAAGCAGCGCTGCACTTATGAACAGCAATGATACAGTGTTTCCTTGGTTACCGCAGTAAACAAAGCAGCGCTGCACTTATGAACAGCAATGATACAGTGTTTCCTTGATTACCGCTGTAAACAAATCAGCGCTGCGCTTATGAACAGCAATGATACAGCGTTTCCTTGGTTACCGCTGTAAACAAAGCAGCGCTGCACTTATGAACAGCTATGATACAGCGTTTCCTTGGTTACCGCTGTAAATAAAGCAGCGCTGCACTTATGAACAGCTATGATACAGCGTTTCCTTGGTTACCGCTGTAAACAAAGCAGCGCTGCACTTATGAACTTTAATATGCATTATACAGAGGCAAGATGAAAAGAAAAAATACCTTCTAAAGACAGTAAGTTCCCCTCAGACATGCATTCATATAAACTCCTATCCCTAATTGAATCGCAATTTGTTTAGCATCTCAACCGATTTGAATCATCACATATTTTAATCGATTTTCAGCTGGCTCGCGGTTAATCGTTACATCCCTAATCGATACTGATATGAATTCTCAAATCTCAAGATTAGTCTCTCAGGCTGTGCTATTTTCTGTTGATGTATGAACTTCACTAAACATTGTTTGTTGCTCCTACCATCTAATAAATCACAGTAATCTTTGTGCTTTGTTACTTTTAATATGAAACAAAGTCTCAGCCTTCAAATTCTGTTAATATTATCAGGAAATGCAAAAGCTAAATGTGTTTTCGTGGCTCATTAATGTGTGGTGAGGGATCGCTGTAGTGAATCGTCTCTTCCTCTTTACTACTAGTTATGGCACCAATAAATCTGTCATGAAAACAAGCTTTTATTACAGCCACCGCTTAAATGTTTATATTTCGACTGGTGATGCACCAAAATGAAAATTCTGGGCTGAAACCGAAAATTCAGGATGCACTTAGTCAAAAACTGAAACCAAAGAAAGGTTTTTTTGTATAATTGTATTCATATATTTATGTACGAGTTTTTAATTAATTTAAAGCTTCAGTCCGTAACTTTTTTTGGTTAAAATGATCCAAAATCAATTTTTGAGCAAGCACATAACCAGCCAGTGTTCAAAACTATTGCCTTACTTTAGCCCGATTCACACCGGTTAGCTTTTATTGTTCTCTAATTTGAGGGGTACTTGTAGATTTAAGATTTGTATTTTAAAGAGAAGCAGTTCGAAGGAAGAATAATTAGCTTTTTGGGTTAAAAGAATTTCTTAATATGAAATTGGAATGGTATGACAATTAGAGATTAGACTGTACAGAAATTGAAATCTACTCGCTAATACACACTATACACATAGGCACGCAATGCTGATGTTGTTAACATTAAAAATCTGAGAATAAAGTATAACAATAAAAATAATTTGAACGGTTTGATGTGATGTGAGCTAACCGATCATTAGATTTAATCACCATTGTAGCGCAATTTATTGTTATGCTTTTTCCTCAGTTGGTCAGAACAAAAGTGGCAGACTTGTTACTTGTTCATATGGAAATATCTAGTGAAAATTCTTATTTGGGTCATATATTTCAAGACGTAGGCTAGAATCTGTGATTTTGAAGTACAGTAAATATCCACACATACACCTCAAAACATTAGCTTCATCCGCGCTGGAGCCGTGCCAATGCACAACCCACATAAAGAATATAATTCTGCAAACAAGTGCAATTGCAGGTTTCTAAACAGAGGTGGCGACAAAGAGGCAAAACTTGCGGACTGGACTGCAGCTTTAATTCATTTTACCAAAGCACCGAAATTAAAATTTTTGGAAAACAAAAACAAGTGTTATTTAATAATCTATTAATTAATCAAATGTATTCAATCAACACTCAAATAAAAGTAAGTTTAACAAAACTTTAAATTGCACATAAGGCAGTTTTTATGTCAACTTTTTAAATAAATGATTTATTCAGACATTAAACAATGACGATATCACTAGCAGGTTCAGTAAATGTAATGAATATGTGATACAGTGCATATTTATCAAGATTCTGCTGTTTAGAGTAATGAGATATGTAAATGTGACATTACGTGACAATGTTTTCAAAACCAAAATTTGCTGTTTCGTACTAGGAGCATAAATCATAATTAGGTTGACTTGAGAAACTACTGATCTGCTACTTAAGCTTATTATTATTATTATGCTAGTAGCATGTTAATCATGCTAGAAACATGCTAGTAACTTGTTAAACATGCTAACAAAATGCAAGCAACTTTTAAACATGTTAGAAACATGCTAGCAACATGCTAATCATGCTAGAAACATGATTAGTAAACATGATAGTTACTTGCTAATCATGCTATCAACATGCTAGTAACTTGCTAATCATGCTAGCAACATGCTAGTCACTTGCTAATAATGCTAGCAACATGTTAGTATCATGCTAATCATGCTAGAAACATGTTAGTAGCATGTTAATCATGCTAGAAACATGCTAACGACATGCTAGTAACTTGCTAATCATGCTATCAGTATGCTAGCTACTTGCTAATCATGCTAGCAACATGCTAGTAACATGCTAATCATGTTAGAAACATGTTAATGACATGTTAGTAACTTGCTAATCATGATAGAAACATGCTAGAGTAGCAGTAATCATGCGGAAACAGGCTAGCACATGCTAGAACGTGTAATCATGCTAGAAAATGCTAGCACTTGTTAATCATGCTAGTCACTTGCTAATCATGCGGATAATGAAATGTAATCTGCTAGCAAAATGATAGTAACATGTTAATCTGCTAGGAAACATACTAGCAACGCCAGTAACTTGCTAATCAGTGTCAGCCAAAATATGTAGTAACCGGCTAATAATGCTTTAAAACATGCTAGTCATGCTAGAATCATGTTATCAACATCTATCTAATCTACCTAAATGTTCAAACTTCAGGCTTTTTTTTTACAACTGCTTTAAACTTTCAGGCTATAAGCCAACCTAAAGTTTGTCTTGACAAAATCTATCCTCTATCTATTTTCTATCTATCTATTTTTATCTAGTTAAAATATTGACATGAAAACTGCCTTATGTACAGTTTTAAAGGTTTGTACAACTCTGTTTTTATTTAAACATTGAGTATTAAGTATATTTGATCCATTGATTATTAAATAACCTTTATTTTCACCTTTGGCAGTGTGCCTCCTGAACTTTCAGTTTCGGCGCAGAATTATTATTTGGGTGCATTATTAGTGTTTTGTGATGAGGTTCTGAGCGTGTTTGATTCTCAGGTCCCGCCGGCGCTCTGCTCTGCCCGTCAGACGGCTGTGGCAGTATCTGGTCAAACAGGAAGAAGTTCAGGAGACGTTCATACGAAACATCTTCACCAAGAAACGAGATCAGAATGAGGTATTTGTGCAGCTGCTCGCTCTCTTTCCCAGAATACACCTCAAAATACAGTCTGTTCCCCATCAGCTGCTTGATTTCACTCCTCCTTATTGTGTTTTTAACAGTCACCCCAGTCTGTTGATTTGGTAATGTCATTAATACTGTTAACTGGTGTTGTACTTTAAGATGTTTGTAATTAACGTCTAATCGTGGACTGTGATGTGTGTGATTGACCTGCATGTTTGAATCAGGAGACTGACAGTGTGAAATGTTCTGTGCCGCTGGAGTCCACACACAACCAGGTATCTAACAGAGCTTCTGCTCCTTCATCTTCATCATCATCATCCAGTCGTGAGGCTCTTTAAGATGCATGCTTATCTGCAAATCAACATGAAATCACAGTTCCTGCTCTGATTGTGAACGATTCATCAGAGCTTCACTTCTGAAACACTTTCTATTCGCTCACGTGGGCTGCTAGTCAGATATCTGTAGTGATTGTTTTATATTTGAAGCAGCTTTCTGGCAGTGCATAAACTTAGCCTCTAAACTAGACTGTGTCTTAACAACTAGCAGTTACCAAGGTGCAATCAGTCTTACTTTTCAGATTCAAAGTAGAACAGTCTACTTTTTTATGTAACTGACGTAATGGAATCGATGACTAACTTGTAAGACTAGTCTAAGCTGTATATGCAAGCAGCTAGTGATCTAATCAGAAAGCCTCCTCAGAAGTCGATCGCCCACAATGCACTGCAAACTCACAGTGAGATCTGAACATCAAGTCCTGACCTAGATCTGTTTTCCTTGAGTGAAACACAATATTCAGCATCACATGTGATTTCATGTTGATTTAAAGCTTGAACACTTAGCGTTAGAGAATAAACCGGATTGTCCCACACATTTATTCTCCTCTAGCAACAGTTCATGACTGAGAGACCTTTAAAAGAGTCTTTAAACAGCACATGTGGATGTGATCTCTGTGATCTGTCACAATGAGGGATGTAACGATTCACTCAACTCACAATGCGATTCGATTCACGAAACTGATGCATGCAGCATGAGCAGTTTCTGATTTAAATTAGATTGTATAATTTGTATAAAGCAAAACAGAATGGAACTATACTACATAAATCATATCTGACCAAAACAGAAACCGCTTTGAGCTGAATGAGATGCATATTCACTCTCTGACAGCAGGTGGCACTTTTGGAACAGCAGTGATACAGCGTTTCCTTGGTTACCGCTGTAAAAAAAGCAGCGCTGCTACATTAATGTACATTAAGCCCCGTTCAAACCAAGAACAATAACTATAAAGATAACGATATTACCGTCAACACCAGTGAACGATATCGTCTGTCGCTTTAAATTCTCGAGCGCGTTATAGCAGGAGGGATTCTGATTGGCTGTCAATGTTTGTATCCTTCATCAGCTGGGGAAAAAAAAAACGTCGGAAAAGTGTTTTCCAAACGATATCATTTCTTATGGGCTTATGTTAAGAGTGGTGTGGACTATGCTATTCTTTAATATTGAGAACGAGATTTATCCTCTGTTTTTACGTTATCTTATAGTAGCGCCTTGGTGTGAACGGGCCTTTATACAGAGACCAGATGAAAAGAAAATACCATCTAAACTTTTCTGAAGGCAGTCAGTTCCCCTCAGAGACACTGAACTGTATCGCGATTCGTTGAACGTCTCCGCCGACTTCAATAATCACATTTTTATCGGCAATTTAATCGTGCATCATTATACATTAAAATGCAACGACACTTACATCATCATCGCATCTTGTGTGCCACTGATAACGCACATCTAAAATTTAAATGCAGCGTTTTTGCATTCGCAAGTTGAATTTTTTTGAAAATCTAAAAAAAATTTAAATTCCAATTTTTATTTGACAACCCTAATTTCAACTCTAATTTTTGTGTCTAATTATTTAGTTAAGTAGCCATGTAATAAGCAAGATAATGTACATCCAGCCGGTTGTTATCGCAAAATAAAGCCCTTCAGTCTTATACGACATCTTTCTGCGATAACAACCGGCTGGATGTACATATAAACCCCCACCTCCAACCGTATCGCGATTTGTTTAACATCTCAACTGACTTGAATAGTCACATATTTTTATCGGCGATTTAGGGCCAGTTTTACTAAACAGGGCAAATTAGCACGAGAACGCAATTCCAAAACAGCGCCGATGGGAGGGGAAATTTCTGCGGGTGATTTACTAACAACGCACAAATTAAAACCCACAGACGCAACATCTCATTTGCATATCGACCAACGCAATATACCAAGCGCAGCGCAAATTAGCGTAGTCGCACATAAAGAAATAAAGTAGCCACAGTACGTTTAAAACTGAGAAAAACTATGTTAAGAACACGGAACTGAAAAATGAAGGTTTGCTAGAAGTTTTGATAGAGCTGGTTGAGGGTTCCAAGTCGTCTTTTATTTCCTGAAGCAAATTAAAAATAACATGTCTTGGCAAACGATATGTTCGGATAATGTTTTTCTGGCATTCCAAATAAATTAATATGTGTGGAAAAAAATCCTCTTGTTATATGCGTGACGTAGCAGCAATAATTGCAGTATTTCAAGCCAAAATAGTTTAAGACATGCTTTTTTAGGAGTTAGTTTCAAATGTTAGTAAATCTCATTGCGTGATTAATTTGAATTCTCTCCTCCCATAAATATTGTGTCTGAAAGGGAAACTCCTACAAATGCATATTTAATAAGGTCAGGTGCAAAAATAACTGTGTCCACGCCTTTTCAGCGCTAATTTATCAGTGCGCATGTTTAGTAATATTTTAACGCCAAAAGACGGTTTGCCCTAGCGCAAGCCGTTAGTAAAACTGGCCCATACTCGTGCATCGTTGCATCCCTAGTCAGGATAAATGAGCCCGTTGCATTCACATCACTGTCCCGTCTGAGACCAGTGTTAGTGATGTTGCTGCGCTCTCCTTCCTCCCGCAGATCGAGGCCGGTCTGGGGTTTCCTGGAGGAAAAGCTCGCATCATCCACAAGGAGTCGGACATCATCACGGCGTTCGCCATCAATAAGGTGCTGTGACGTGACATGCTGCGGTGTGTTTGTGTCTGATCTGAAGCCTAAACAACAGCCTCTCTCTGTCTTCCAGGCCAATCGCAACTGTTTAGTGATCGCCTCCACCCACGACATCCAGGAGCTGGATGTGTCCTCCATCCTCGCCACGCAGATCCTGACCTGGGTCGATGACGAGAACGAGGCCGAGGTCAAAGGGTGAGTCACAGCAGCTCGATCTGCTTTTGAAGAAATATTCGTAGTCTATCAGTTACAGTTCTGGTGCTCCTCTGTGGTAGAGTTACTCTCACGGGACACTGCACTTAATCGCAATCACAAAAGTGCATTATTTGCATGTGCTTTAAAGCCTTACCGGTTAAACGTTTCATTCGCGTGCTGTTCTGATGCCTTTTCTGAGCGTGTACACTAAAAAGCCTGTTAAACAGCGCCTGATTACTGAACTAAGTTATCTTTATCTCAGTCATCCAAATTATCTCAGTCAAAACACACAAGGTTTGCATATAGACTCAGTTGGTTATGTCTAAAATGAAAGTAAGCAGTTGAGAAAAACGGATACGTGCCTGTATAATGACTCGTGCAGCTCTTAAAGGGACAGTACTGAACATGCCGAGTCATTAAAGGGATAGTTCACCCTAAAATGTAATTTCTGTCATTATTTACTCACTCAAATTTTGTCCCAAACCTGTATTAATTTATTCATTGTGCTGAACACAAAAGAAGATATTTGAAGAATGTGGGTAACCAAAACAGTTGACGGCCACATTGAATTTGATAGGAGGAAAAAAGCCAATGGGGAAACCAGGCAACTGTTTGGTTTTCCATGGTCTTCAAAATAGCATTTAGGCTTCAGCAGAAGAAAGAAACTTATCAGGTTTCAAAAACTGTTGAGTGAGTAAATGAGGAATAAAAATAAAACACTATGACAGAATTGAATTTTGTTGTGAACGATCCAATTAAGTTAGAAAACAACAAAAAACAAACTTAAGAGAAAATCAAGCGCTGATCTTGCTGGAAAAACGTATACAGTTGTTATAGGAATCAATCTAATAGCAATTCTAAATGTTCTGCTAAATCACCCTACGTTGTTTATTCTGGATTTAGGTGTATTTGTAATGTGTATATTTGTTCTTATTTTTTAATAGCAAAGATAAAATAATGACGAAGATTTTTAGCCACCAAAGTAGCGCAGTGCCCATATCCCAAAATCAACACATATCAAACATATGTTATTCCATACTAAACTACAGATTGACAGTGCACGGAGATGCGATGGTCATAAACAAAGCTAAAAGGCTTCTACCAGTGGTCACCTTCTCAAAACGTAACATCTACCACAGTTTTTCATGGTAGAATGCAAAATATTTCAATACAGGTATTTCAGTCAAATGTAATTTATGCAATATTTCAAACCTTTAACCCACGGGAGAAAACCAACCCGCCGCAACAGTTTAAAATCAGCCCAATTCCGTGCAAAAAATGCGGATTTGGCAACCCTGCATCCAACGCGAGCTGCATTCAAAGTGATTTAAATACCCCGCATAGTGATAGACAGATAGAGCTGGATAATAAATCATTACAATAATCTAACTTTGAGGTCATGAACGCATGAATTAACATTTCTGCATTTGACATTGAGAGCATAGGTCGTAATTTAGATATATTTTTGAGATGGAAAAATACGGTTTTACAAATGCTAGAAACGTGGCTTTCAAAAACGAAAGATTGCTAACAAATAGCACACCTAGGTTCCTAACTGATGACGAAGAATTAACAGAGCAGCCATCAAGTGTTAGACAGTGTTCTAGGTCATTATATGCAGAGGCTTTAGGTCCGATAATTTACACCTCTGTTTTTTCAGAATTTAGCAGTAAGAAATGACTCGCCATCCAGTTTTTTATATCGACTATGCATTCCGTTCGTTTTTCAAATTGGTATGTTTCGCCGGGCCGCGAAGAAATATAGAGCTGAGTATCATCAGCATAACAGTGAAAACTAACACCATGTTTCCTGATAATATCTCCCAAGGGTAACATGTAAAGCGTGAAGAGTAATGGTCCTATTACTGAGCCTTGTGGTACTCCATACTGCACTTGTGATCGATATGATACCTCTTCATTCACTGCTACGAATTGATGATGGTCAGATAAGTACGATTAGAACCATGCTAATGCACTTCTATTAATGCCAACAAAGTTTTCTAGTCCATTCAAAAGAATGTTGTGGTCAATAGTGTTGAACGCAGCGTTAAGATCCAGTAGCACTAATGGAAAGATTAGTGCTACTGGATGTTACAACCATAACAAAAATAAAAATGCAACAACAATAAAAAGAGGACTTGTCTGGGAAAAAAAGAGGACATATGGTCACCCTACATGAGCATTTTACTGTTTAATTTGAGAAAATTTCACATACACAGCAGCTGCGAGTTCTTCACGGCAACTCGTCAAAATAAAAATTTTATTTAACATGAAGAAACTGTGTCAGAGATATATTACTATTTAGCAGTCTTAAGACTCAACGTAACAACAATGTAACAACAGTAAACCTCTGTTGTGCGACACTTTCTTTGCCAAAAAATAAAAGGGTTTAATGTTAATTTGATTAGGATAAATTAAATTAAATTAATGTTTTATGCCTTCATCTGATCACCAGAAAAATGAAGAAAACATTTTATAGGGCCCTATTATTGTGTAAAAAAGGACCCTATACAAAAAAAAAAAATAGATTAAAATACAGGCGGTGGCTTCTAATTCTTTAGAGTTTACGTTCATTTTTTTGAATATCCCATAGCATTGTATTAAACGAGGAATCGAATCGAGAGCTTGCGAATCAAGAATCGAATCTAATCGAGAGCTTGTGAATCAAGAATCGAATCGAGAGCTAGCGAATCAAGAATCGAGAGCTTGCGAATCAAGAATCGAATCAAGAATTGAATCAATAATATAATTGAATCGAGAGCTTGCGAATCAAGAATCGAATCTAATCGAGAGCTTGTGAATCAAGAATCGAATCGAGAGCTAGCGAATCAAGAATCGAGAGCTTGCGAATCAAGAATCGAATGGAATCGAGAGCTTGCGAATCAAGAATTGAATCGAATCGAGAGCTTGCGAATCAAGAATTGAATCAATAATATAATTGAATCGAGAGCTTGCGAATCAAAATTGAATCGAGTCAAGAATCGAATTGAATCGAGAGCTGGAATAGAATCGAATGAATCGAGAGCTTGCGAATCAAGAATTGAATCGAGAGCTTGCGAATCAAGAATCGAATCGAGAGCTTGCGAATCAAAATCAAATCGAGAGCTGCGAATTCAAGAACGAATCGAGAGTGCGAACAAGAATCGAATTGAATCGAGAGCTTGCGAATCAAGAATTGAATCGAATCGAGAGCTTGCGAATCAAGAATTGAATCAATAATATAATTGAATCGAGAGCTTGCGAATCAAGAATCGAATCAAGAATTGAATCAATAATATAATTGAATCGAGAGCTTGCGAATCAAGAATCGAATCGAATCGAGAGCTTGCGAATCAAGAATTGAATCAATAATATAATTGAATCGAGAGCTTGCAAATCAAGAATCGATTCAAGAATCGAATTGAATCGAGAGCTTGCGAATCAAGAATCGAATCGAATCGAGAGCTTGCGAATCAAGAATCGAATTGAATCGGGTCATCTGAAGCGATCCCCATCCCTAGTGATTGTGTTGTTTGTCAGGACGGATGATTTCCTGGTGGTTCACGCTCGGGACGACTTCAGCGCGCTTCACGGCAGCACACCCTATACCCACAGCAGCCCCGGGACACCCATCAACATGCCCTGGCTGGGGAGCCTGCAGACGGGCCGAGGAGCCGCCGTGGTGAGCAGCGCTAACAACACTCGAGCGCTAATGCTCCGCTCACGCCTAACACTCGCTCACGCTCTTCTGTGTTCTCGCAGCTCATCAAACGCAACATCAACAACGTGAGGCGGATGACGTCACACCCCACGCTGCCCTACTGTGAGTGACTGCATCAAATTTATTTAGTGATTAAATGAACTGTTATTTATAAGCTTTTTTTCCTTCTGGGGCCTGAAATGGAGGAATTTTGATCAATATTGATTATTAAACAATATTGGCGAATGTGTTTTTGTGGCGGCCACCTTGGTGGTTGTAATAATGTCATTAGTCATTTAGCAGATGCTTTTATCCAAAGCGACTTACAAATGAGGACAACAGAAGCTATCAAAACCAACAAAAGAGCAATGATATGCAAGTGCTATAACAAGCCTCAGTTAGCCTAACGTAGTACATGTTGCAAGCTTTTGTCAGAGACTACGCCCCGGATCGGATTCTATTGAAGCCCATTTCCAGCGCTGAAGTTTATTTCTTGCATTTCTGAGAAAAAAAGTTGCAATTACCTTGTTTTATCTTTTTTTCAGTGGTGGAAATCAAGGGATTGTAGCTATATAATGCTGTGATACATTAATTTAACATATGAAATCTGCTAACATAGTAACTCACTTAAAGGAGTTATTGTATCATTTTGCCCGCAAAAGTTTTAGATTTTTATCATATGTGTCCTGCAGCACCGACGCAGTGTTAACGTCGCTGGGATATTTGTTAGCAAATAGCCACAATACATGTAGGGTTCACAATTAGACATTGTCATTTTAGACAAAAACTTAGGATATTAAGAAAGAACGTTCCATGACTATATTTAGGAAATTTCTTACCGTAAATATATCAAAACTAATTTTTGATTTGTAATATGCATTGTTAAGAACTTCATTTGGACAACTTTAACGATGATTTTCTCAATATTTAGATTTTTTGGCACCCTCAGATTCCAGATTCAAGAAAATATTGTCTTATCCTAACAAACCACACATCAATGGAAAGATTATTTTTTCAGCTTTCAGATGATGCATAATCCAACTTTAAAAAAATGTACCCTTATGCCTGGTTTTGTGCTCAGGTCCAATGTTAATGTAACCAATCTGTGTAATATAACTCGCTTTGTTTGTTATACTTGTATTTTTTTAATTGTTTTTGCCATGAAAATAGCCTAAGATGCTGACATGGCATTAAATAAAAAATATACTACTACTACTACTGCTAACATACGCAATTGATTGTTTCTGCTTTCTTCATCGCTGTGTTTTGATCCAGATTCGACTCGTGTGTGTGTGTGTGTGTGTGGTGTGTGTGTAGATCTGACCGGAGCTCAGGACGGCAGCGTGCGCATGTTTGAGTGGGGTCACTCACAGCAGATCATCTGCTTCAGGAGCCCCGGAAACTCCAGGGTCACCAGGATACGCTTCAATTATCAGGGCAATAAGGTGCGTCAGGAATCACTCGTGTGAGAGCGCTGTGTGTGACTGTAGTGTGTGTAAACCAGCTCGTGTGTGTGTGTGTGTGTATGTGTTTGGGAATTGTTGCGACGGAGCGTCGTCTCTGGCAGACCAGAACCTCGAGGAACACTCCCAAACCTATCTGGTACATGCTCTCTTGTTCTCATGTACAGTACGTTGGTTGGAAAACTTGATGATTTAAATGTTTTAAGGAAGCTCCTTCTGTCATCAGAGCTGCATGTATTTGAAGCAATAATGCAGTAAAAATTGGAAAATATTATTAGAATGTAAAAACAGCTGTGTTCTATGTTGAATATCTGTTAAAACGGTAATGATTTCTGTGATGAGAGCGATTTTCAGCATCATTACTCCGGCTTCAGTGTCACATGATCGTCAGAAATCAGTATAATATGCGGATCTGCTGCTCGAGAAACATTTCTGAATATTACCAGTGTTGGAAACAGTTGTGCTGCACAATATTTCTGTGGAAACGGTGACACCTCATAATGGGGAGCAATTATATTTTAACAGATATTCACATAGAAAACTGTAATGATATTTCCTAATTTAACTGTATCTTTGATTAAAAAATGCAGCCTTGGTGAACAGAAGAGGACCTAAATAGAAACATTGAAAAATTAGAATGCTTCCAAATTTTGGAAGCTATATGATATCAGACCACAGCGTCATCACATGTTCAGTGAAATATCTCGTAGGATTCACTCCTAGTATTCTATTCATAATACGGTAAAAGGATGTTCACAATCTTTAAATATGTTATTGTGCTCAAATGTGTTGGTGCATATTCCTCAGGCCAATTCATGTCACAAAAGACGGCGATACTTTGGTGGGGTCGGTATCTCATCGCCACTGCAGGACGTCACAGACAACAGGTACACAACACCCAACCACTAATCCTCACTCACTTCATCAGTCACTCACTCACTCACACACACTCACTCACTCACACACACTCACTCAATCACTCACTCACACCAGCTCACACACCGGGAAGTCGTGGCATAATGGTTAGAGAGTCGGACTCATAACCCAAAAGGTTGTGGGTTCAAGTCTCATACCAGCAGGGATTGTAGGTAGGGGGAGTGAATGTACAGCACTCTCTCCACCTTCAATACCACGACTGAGGGACCCTTGAGCAAGGCACCGAACCCCAAACTGCTCCCTGGGCGCTGCAGCATAAAAGGCTGCCCACTGCTCCGGGTGTGTGTTCACGGTGTGTTGTTGCACTGGGAATGGGTAAAAGCAGAGCACTAATTCCGAGTATGGGTCACCATACTTGGCCACACGTCACTTCACACATCACACTCACTCACTCACACACACTCACTCACTCACTCTCTCACACACACACACACACACTCTCTCACACACACACACCCACACTTCACCACTCACACACTCCTCACCACCCAACACACTCAACTCTCACACACTCACGACACCACTCACTAATCACACACACGCATCACTCTCTCAACAAACACACTCACTTCACACACACTCACTTTACGCACTCACTCACACAACACTCACTCTCACACACCTCACTCTCACACACACACACACCCACTCACTCACACACACAAACAAACTCACACACGCGCGCAGGCATCTCCCGAGCAGCACTGCATGAAGATGACAATTAAATCAGAAAAATGTAACTTAAATTTATGAAAATGTATTTCTAAAGAATTACTCAAGAACAAGGCAGCAAGTGTGTAGCTAGCCGAAAAGAATGCACACACAGTTCATCAGTTTGCACTGGCTACCAGTAGCTGCTCGCATTAAATTCAAGGCACTGATGTTTGCATACAAAACCACCACTGACTCTGCACCCATTTACCTAAATTCATAACTATAAATCGTTATGTGCCTCTAGAAGCTTGCATTCAGCAAGTGAACGGCGTATTATTGTGCCATCCCAAAGAGCCACAAAATCACTTTCACAGACCTTTTCACTAACTGTTCCCTCCTGGTGGAGTGACCTGCCCAACTCAATCCCAGCAGCTGATCTTAACCTACGTCAGAATCGGCGAAACACATCTGTTACACCTTTATTTGACCCTCTAACTCTAGCACTCTCTATTTGTTTTCTAACTGCTTGTTTTCTTTAAAAAAAAAGTCCTCTAACATTAGCCATGTCTATTCTATCTACTTGTTTCCCTTTTATTATGATATATAAAAAAAAAAACTTGCGATGTGTGCTGCGGTTAAGCTAACGAGGCTGGTCATAGACTAGATGCCATGCTCTTTTGTTGATTTGATTGCTTCTATTGTCCTCATTGTAACACCGTGTCCTAATACCGCGACGCAACAAGATTCCAGCGACAAGCATTTTGTGTCCACACCAGATGCGACGCGACAGAACCAATCAAATATCACAGACAATCAGAAGCGTGTGTGTGGGCGGAGCCTCTCTGGAAGCGCTCTGCACTCACAATGAAATGAATCTAATTCATAAATATCAAACCTTTTTAACATTATTATTAATCCTAACACATTCTCTCGTCACAGGAACGTGTGTCTGTGGGATACGCTGGTCACGCCGGCATACAGTCTGGTTCATGGTAAGTCATCACACACACACACGCACACACGCTCCACACAACACCACACACACACACCACACAGACAGAACACCACACACAAACAGACCGACACACAACACACCAGCATCACAAAAGCGCACACACTCTCACCACACACACACACACACACACAAACAGGCACGCACACACACACACACACTCACTCTCCCCACACACACACAACACACACACACAAACACGCACGCACACACACACACACATCAATTCACAGACACGCACACTCACACACACACACACACACTCACTCAATTACAGGACGCACACACGCGTCACACAAACACACTCAATCACACACCCCACACACTCCACACACAAGCCACACACACACACACACAATACAGACACGCAAACTCACTCAACACACACACTAAACACTCACTCACTCATACAGGCAGAACACACACTCACTCCGCTCTCTCTCTCTCACACACACACCACACTCACACACACACAAACAAGCACACTCACTCACACACACACACTATCACTCACACACACACAAACACACACAAAAACACACACACACACTCTCTCACACACACACTCACACATGCACACACACACAATCACAGACACACGCACACACACACACAATCACAGACCACACACACCTCACTCACACCACACACTCACTCCTCTCCAATCACACCACAACTCATCACACACACACACACACCACTCACTCATACACACTCAATCACTCAATCCCTACTCATACAGGCCGCCACACACACTCACTCACTCACTTCACACACACACACACACACACACACTACAGACACACACACACACTAACCACACACAACAACACACTCATAACTCACTCACTCACTCAACTCACTCACTCATACAGGCACGCACACAAACTCACTCACGCTCTCTCCACACACACACACACACACACACTCACTCACGCACACACTCACACACACACACACACACACACACACCATCGCAGGAACGCACCTTCAATCACACACACACAACACCACTCACTCACTCACCACTCATAAGGCACGCAACACACTTCACTCACGCTCTAATCACACACACTCACACACACACACACACACTCACTCACACACACACTCACACACACACACTCTCTCACACACACACACTTACACAGGCACGCATGCACTCACACGCACACACACGCTCACACACGCACGCACTCACTCACTCACTCACTCACACACACAGGCACACACACTCACTCACACGCACACACACACACACACACACATACACCCCTGTAGAAGCGTGTCTAAACGAGTCGTGTGATGCAGGCTTCAGCTGTCACGAGTCCGGCTCCACGGTTCTGGCTCTGGCATCTAAACAGCAGCTGCTGCTCAGCGGAGGCCGGAAGGGCTGGATCAGTGTTCTGGACCTCAGTCTGAAGATCCAGCGCCAGAGTTTCCAGGCGCACGACTCGGCCGTCAAAGCACTGGCCATCGATGCCAGCGAGAGCTGCTTCATCAGCGGATCGGCCGAGGGCAACATCAAGGTCTTTATATACTGTTACAGGACTTACTCAGATTTTGAAATAGCTTTCAGCTTTATATTTTCAGTTTGAGTTTTAGGAATTAAGAGTTTTTTTTTTAACTTTTCATAGCTTTTTTTTGTTTTGCTTTGTTTATTTAGCCTTTCTGTTTATGTCAGTTTTAGTAATTTTAGCATTTCAACTTTTTGGTAAAAAATTACTACTTAGTAATTTTAGTACTATTTCATTTAATTGCCAAGGCAGCATTTCTAATTTAACACTTTTAGGTTTAAAATTTCCATATAATATTGATCTATATAATTTTACTTTAGCTTTATTTCAATTACGGAAAACAGTTTTTAGTAGTTTCAGTCTTCGTTAACAACGATGACACACAGTTGGTTTCTTTGGGAATAACTAGTTAGGAATAAAAGTTGCTGGATGAAAGGAGATGATTAGCATGCTTTCACTAATCTGAAATTAAAAAAAGAGTTTGTATTTAAATGCAGCCTGTTTTTGGGACATTACTATTTTTTTGCATTTTTCATAAAAATTCACCACCTCTAAAAATTCCTATTATTATAATACAAAAAGTCATTGTTTTTCTTATAATACTAAAAAAAAAAGGTTAATGCGTTTATGTATGCGAGTGTGTTGGAAAAAAACATTATTCACACTCACGTGCGCGCACACTCTCTCACACACATGTAAACATTGTCACATTCTTTACTTGCATAATAAAACAATTAAAAAAAGAATAATGCCACAATGCAAACAAATCTTAATGGTCCTTAAAACAGACCTGGTGCTCTTCATGCAACATTAAATGACATGCACGAAACCTTGTCCAGCACTTTAGTTGATCACAGGGAATAAGCACGTGTGTTGATATAGTTCTGTCAGGAGTCACATGACTGATGTGTGTGTGTGTGTGTGTGTGTCAGGTGTGGAGCATGTCCACCCAGAGCCTCCTGCACACCTTCAGTAATGAACACGCTCGCCAGTCGCTCTTCCGTAACCTGGGCACGGGCGTCATGCAGATCGAGACCGGCCCGGCCAATCACGTCTTCTCCTGCGGCGCAGACGGCACAATGAAGCTCCGCCTCCTGCCCGACGCTCTGAGCCTCTACTGCAGCGGCGCGAAGAACGATGTCAGGTTTATCATGTAGCACACTCATGACTCTTGCACACGGTAAGACAAGCAATACGAGAGAGACGCTCACAGCCCAAACACAGGGATCCTGGGACGGACGCGCTCAAGCACACTGTACGATTTCTGCAGCATACTAATCTGAAATATATCTATCTATATATATATATATATCTATCATAAGCCTGAACTAGCCCAAAAGTTGCTAAAGCGTGGTTGTGATCGTGCCTAGACTCAATATAGTGATAAGTGTCCTTATATTTCTACTCAACATCCATCATCTCTCGCTCTGGACGTCTCTGTCTTCAGACCACTGCATTCTGTTGCGTCTGTCAAACGATGTGCGGGAGTTATAATAATCGTTCTATGGGAAGGTATGTATATCTACAGTAAGCAGTATTAGTAGGCTGACAGTTCACCCAAAAATAAAAAACAGTCATCATTACTCGACATAATGTCATTCCAAACTTGTACGAGGTCTTTCCCTTTATTTGCTTCCTCACACACACCACACACACACACACACACACACACACACACTCTCTCACACACGTGCGCACACACATGTACACACACACACATACTCGCACACACACACATGTACACACACACACGCACTCACACATCGCAATTGTGGAGGTTTTCTTCAGCCGAACACTAAAGAAGATGATGTTTTCGAGACCAGACGGTTGACGGTACCCATTCACTTCCATCGTATTTTTTCCTATAGTATAGAAGTCAATGGGTGCCGTCAACTGTTTGCTCTTCAAAACATCATCTTTCCCCCACAAGGTTTTTGTTCAGCAGAAGAAAGACACTCGTTCAGGCTGAGGAAGAGTAAATGATCACAGGGTTTGATTTTTGGCTGAACGATTCCTCTCACACAGACGATGCAGTTAGATGAGTGTTAGTCGAACCTGTGTTTGAATACCAAGCACTTTGTGTGTGAAGCCAAAGCATCATTCCATTTGTGACTCAACCAATCAGCTGTCGCTCGAGTTCAGAGCCGCTAGCCGGAATGAAGATCACAGCTACTTTTATTTTCAGTGTAAATATGGAGTTGAACACGAGGCTTGATGAAATGATTCTGTGTTAAAGATAAAGCATATTTATAATCATTGAGGCTCCTGCAGACGTTTGTTTTTAGGAACGTTGTTCAGGGTTTATTTTTTACGCTTTTCTTTTACCCGTCACCGCAGAGAATGATGCTCTTCCTCTTGTTTTCCAGCACAAATATCTGAACATCCTTAAATCAGGAATCATTTACTGGAGATGCCAAATTTAAGAGAAGTCTGAAATGTTAATCAGCGTGTCAGCGGGCTCAGAAAAATAATCGTTTTCCCTTTTGAATTATATTGATTTTGTCCCGTTTTAAGCATAAACCCATTAAAAAGGTATAATAAAAATCTAAAAATAAATATATGAATTAAATAATTAAAATGAGCAGTCTTTTTTTTTCTCACAAAACAAGAGTGAATATGCGAGGTCATTGTGCATCTCCAGTAAATGTCTTGTTTTCATAATCTTCATATATTTGCACAGGAGAACAAAATCATTTTTTCTTCCCCCAGATTATCGCTGATATAATGACGTAAGGAATCGGCTGTAGTGTTTAACCTCTCAAATGTGAAGATACGCAAATTAATCTAATTTTATAACGAGTATGAAGAGATCTGTAATATACATGACTGTATGTAAGAGAAAATAATGATTAATGCAACATCAATCGTCTTTGCGGGTTTTGAGTTGTATTTAGATTCTGTCATCTTTTAGTATAAATCATTAGACAGTATTCGAAATGTTCTAATGAATCAGAATCAAGCGATGAGGGATTAATGCACACACACGGTTTGTTTGTTTCTAGTTGATATTAGTGCTAATCGCATCCAAAGAAAAGGTTGTTAAAATATGTGTGTGTGATGGATTAGTATCATGCATGTATAAATACACACACATGCGTGTATATATTTACATGATTATGTATATCATATAATTTATATATTTTAAATAGTAGGTATTTAAACATAAACATTTTTTGAAATAATACTTAATGTGTGTGTATTTATATATTCATAATAAATAAACACAGTACACAAACATATATTATGCAAACAAAAATGCGATTAATACGTTTGACGGCACTAGATAAATATATAGAATTCTGGAATCAGATGAATTTACTGTAACGAGGCAAATTAGGTAAGCTGTTATTTCTGAAAAAAAACAAAAACAAATTGTGTTAGGTTTGTCTTAAAACCCGCAGAAAATATTGCCTAATGCGTAAGAAATATCTAATTCACAGTAAACAGATTTTTTCGTACCGCATTCAGCAGATATTTTAGTTTGTTGTAAAGCAAAAATAACAACATTGATGATGTGTTTAGAAAAACGAAGAACTTAATATCTTAACTCTTTCGTCGTACAGTAAATGCATTCTGACGAGAATGTGTAGATATTTATACTAGAACAAAGACCCAACGGATGTGTGCAGTGACTCTCATAGGTGGAATGGGTCTCCTGCAGGCTCTTCAGAGCTTGGAGTGGACCTCAGCAACGGCCTCCAGCTGTGGCTCAGCATGATGTCCCTTTGATTTTCAGCTTGCCGGAGAAAAGCATGCGGGACAAAACCACAGAGCAGAACAAGGCCGTCAAGAAATCAATTACACACTTATCCACGCAATACATGCCAGATACGCCGTTATATACTGAAATGAATGTCGGCCATGTTTTGTTACGTTCACTTGCGCCGGTGCGTCTGCGCTTCTCGAACAGAACGCAGGGATTCATGAGCGGCTCGTACAATTAGAAAAAGGGCTTCTACAAGCCAAAGTTGACTCTGCAGAATGCTCTGTTGAGCTCTTCGGTATGCTGTGTTTCTCAGCAATAGTGTGCATGTCACTGGCAGAGAAAAGAAGGGCAGGACCAAATCTGTGTGCATTATCTTTTTTTTTCTACTTTGCAATTTGTCGAAAATGTGTATTACATTTATTCCGTTTGTAAGTTCTTATATTTTGATATTTAATTTGCATGATCTAAATATTCTTAAAAATTAAACGTGTGTTGTCATTTGGAAGCGTGTGTTATTATTTTGATTATATATTCAGTGGCATAAAACGGTCTTTAAAATTACAATAATATGGCTTATCGCAATTATTTCTCTGGCAATATATCGCACAACAAAAAGTTAGGGATGAGCAGAAGTGTGAGAGACGCAGCACCTTCTGAGGGTTCAGTTTCCCCGTCACCACCTCCATGAAGTCCTCGTCTGAGACGCTGAAGATCACGTCTGCTTCAGAGGCTCCTGTGTGCAGAGATCCGCGGCCCGTCTTCAGATCCACGGCTGCAAGTCAGAAATACCGTCAGAGTCAGCACACTGCAAAACAATCATTCTCTTGCTCAGTGTTTGTGTCTGGTTTTCTAGTTTAAATAACATTCTTGAATCAAGATGCATTTAACTGTACAAGTAAAATGATTTAAGATATTAAGTCTCGTTATCTAAAAGAAAAAATTTTAAATCCTAAAAAAGCCAAAAATATGTTGGGGCAGAAAAATAACCTTGTTTCGCCTCTTGGAATTAAGCTTACTTTTTGCTTGTATTTTTTGTTTAATTTTTTTTTTTAGAAAGCAAAATGTAATATCTGAAGTCATTTCACTCGTACAGTAAATGCATCTTGAGTCAAGAATGTTCAGATATTTATACTAGAACACAAGACACACACACTGAGCAAGAGAATCATTTTTTGCGGTGATACTATGTTTCCATCCACCTATTTTAATGCATTTTGAGGATATCGCATAAAAAATAAAGCAAAGCCAAGATGTGCGTTAATTATAAAAATGTGCATAAAAAACGTATGCGCTCAACAAAGTAGGATACATTTTTTATCCGGTAAGAAAACATGCGCATAAACTATGATGGAAACACTTTTACAGAATAAATTCCTTAATGCACATCAAAAAGACGTGTGACTTTGCGATGGGACAGAAGGGATCAAACGATCAAAATTCGTCAAAGTGCTTTGTTATAATTAACTCCCAGAACTGTGTTCCCAAACAGCAGGCTCTGAAAATAAGATAACACGACTTAGTTTCGTCTGCGCGCTCTCAAGCTCGTAATTATTTGTATACACTAATTATCATATACAGTGCCTTCTGCTGCTGCAGCAAATGTAGTTTTCTTTGTGATGTTTAGGAGGAAGTCACCTCCACCTCCTGGATGCAAACGGTGCTTTATTCACAAATGTTTTATGAGATATTCCAATTTTGCGCATACGTTTAATTCGTAACTTTGGATGGAAACATAGCTAGTGACTCTGTCCTAGATTCTTACATCAAGAAACATCAGGGTTGCTAGAAATCCTTGAAAATGCTTGAATTTGAAGTCTTGTTTACTGAAAAATGTATCAAAATTAAGTGATTTATGCTTTAAAACAAGAACAGATATCTGTTAATGGGGTCAGAGAAATAATCTAAATTTTCCTCTGAATTAAGTTAATTTTTCTTACCCCATTGAGATTTATTTTCTTGTTTCAAGCATAAACTATAAATATTTTTTTTTCTCAGAAAACAAGAATTACTATCTCAAGTTATTTAGTTTTCCCGTACAAGTGTATAAACATTCAATTCAACTCAGTTTCAAAATACTTTCTAAATTACAATTACGAGCGATCTTAAATCAAGATACACTTACTTGAGACGCAAAATATCTTGTTTTCTGAAAAAAATGAAGTGAGTTTTTCATTAAAACAATAAATATCTGCCTAAAAATCAAGTGAACTCAAAGAGAAACGAGCCCTTTGTCAGATATCTGTTCTTGTTCAGCATAAACTCGCTTCATTTTGATCAATTTTTCAGAAAACAGATACTGAGGGCCAGGCAGGGTTATAAAGTTAACTAAAACCATAAGCATTTGGTTGCTTGACATAAATGTTAACTGAAATAAAACAAACAAAAAAAGACGAAATTTTTCATTTTCACTTGATGTACTAAAATAGCTCAAATTAAATAAAAATTAACTACATGTATACAAACTAATTCAAATGACTAAAAAAACTAAAACTTTAAAATTAACATGAAAGCAAAATATACTTTAAAAAGTCCGTTTACAGGTATTTGCAGGATTATAATGCCATAAAAACGGCCGTCTGAACTCACTGTGGATGTGACAGCTGATTGTGCCTTTGAAAAATGGCTCGTAAATCTCTGATCAAATGACCAAATCATAGATTCAATCATTTATCAACTTGTTCTGTCAATTGCCACAGGCTTTGTTCTTCTTTCTGGAGCATGCACCTCAGTTCTTGAGTCAATATTGCCAAAATCATCCACAAATAATAGTTTTTATCCCTCAAAAAAAAAAAGGTGCATGAGCTCAGATTATCCAACAATTGTTTGTAAAGTTGTTTTACTCTGCGTGAGCAAAGTCAAAGTTTTAAACATCAGCTAAAATGAGCAGAACACAACACGAGGGTTAAAGATGTCAAACTTGCACTGCAAAAAATCTTTCTCTTGCTCAGTGTGTGTGTCTTGTGTTCTAGTATAAATATCTAAACATTCTTGAATCAAAATATTAATGATATTAAGTCTCGTTAAAAAAAAAAAAAAGATAATTAAAACGAGCAAAACTATCTTGCAATGATGTAAGAAAAATAATCTTAATTCAAAGGCTAAACAAGATGATTTTTCTTGCAGCATTGGCAGATATTTGTATTTGTTTAGAAAACAAGACTTAATATCTTAAGTAATTTCACTCGTACAGTAAATGCATCTTGATTCAAGAATGATATTTATACTAGAACACAAGACACTAACACTAAGCAAGAGAATGATTTTTTGCGGTGGAGGCAGCAGAAGACGAGTTAGTTTCTCTCGCTCACTCCACTCTCGGACGGTTCGGCCGTCTTTGCTGATCTCCCATCCGAGCACGGCGTTGACCTTCTTCACCAGCTCGTGACCCGCGTCTCTGATCCTGCGTCCGATCTCAGCGAACACCAGGTCGCTCTGCAGGCCGTCCGTCTGTGAATGAACAGCATCATCATCACGAGTCTGATCACAGATTGTGTGAATAATAGTGAGTGAATGCTGACGTGCCTGCGGCGGCCCGGCGCTGACAGACGCATCTGCGTGCAGATCTATATACGCTCCAGACAGCACCACATCCCCGCTTTCCTTCACCTAGAGCGCCAGAACAGATCACAGAAGGAAGTATGTGACTGGTGTTGTGGAGTAAAAAGGTTATAATGTTCTCTTTTGTTGGACAACAGGTTTAGAAATGTGAACACAAGGGAGGTTTAGCTTTAGGCATTTTAATTTAAGCATGTTTAGCTTAGTTAACGGAAGGCATCAGAGCAAGTGTAATTACTGCATTCACACGCTCCTCGATGCTCTCGTTTCCCGAGTTCTGCTTTTAAGTCGGAATGTGAAAACAACATGGACACTCTCGTTACTACAAAGATGTGTTGGATCTGTATTATTAGAGCTTTCCGACTTGAGTTCACGTGCGTTTTCTCAGCCAGGAAATTATCTTTCACGTGCGGTGCCGGTGATGATGCTTCTTACGTCCGTTTCGGAGAACCAGAGGACAAATATTTCAATCGATCGCTCAGGCATGGCACCGAAATGAGGCACTGAAATCCGGTTACAGTAGGTACCGGTTATACTGGTACTGGGTTTCAGTACCCAACCCTAACTCTGGCCCAGGGCATTCTGGGAGAGCGAACGCTTCCTCACCTTACACTGGAGGTGAATCCTGTTCGCTTCCTTCCACATCTCCGTCTGCAGAGACTGTCCCGGATACACGGGCTTCACGAAACGCACCTGAAACACAGATTAGGGTTATTAACAGAGCTGGTAATTAATTACATGAAGTGCAGGTTAATTACAGGGATTAAAGTGTTCCGTCAGTTCATAAAGACAGTCACTTGCTTCATTCCTGAATGAATCAGCCGTTTGAACGAATCAAATTAATGAATGATTCAGTGAAAAAATCAGTGAATTGCCGCCACCTGCTGGTGGATTTTGAGTCCAAAAAAAATTTTTTTTAGCTTATTTCAGTATGGAATCATATTCGAGTCAAAATTTAATATTAAAACAATTAGTTCCCCATGAATTATGAATTTAATTGCACTCATGCCACCTCAAGTGACTTCTAGGTACATTTTACTCAGGCTCAGAGGTAGCATGAGTGCAATTAAATTCAGAAATTCATGTAATATGATTCAAATAACTGAAATTATAAGCTAAAATGAAACTAAATCTGCCAGCAGGTGGGGGCAAGTCACTGATTTGATCACTGAATCATTCATTCAATTGATTAGTTCGAATGGCTGATTCATTCAGGAACAAATCAAGTGACTGTCTTTATGAATGGGAAATCATGCGTAGCGACAGAACACTTTAATCCCGTAATTAATCAATTAATCACACATACAGTTGGACTGAGAATCACTCCCAAAAGATGCTTCATGAGAAATGCATTGAATAGACATTACAAAAAGTATCTTTACAAAGACAATTTTTATTAAACTTTGCAGAAATAATAATAAAAATGAATATTGAAATGATTTTTTTTTTTTTATTGAAATTATACTCTAAATATGAAACAGCGCCAGTAGGTGTCTTAAAGAGTGAATTGTTAAATCATTCATTCAACCAATTTGTTCAAGCGGCTGATTGATTCAGGAATGATTCCTTTATGAACGAGTCACTGAATCACTGACTCACTTGATTCGTTCAGAGCCGTAGAGTTTAATTCAGTAATGAATCACCGCTGTGTGTTCATCACAGTTCTGCTGTGGCTTTGATTGGAACTATTTCATTGCAAAATTGAGCAAAAGCGGATAATATTGAGTCTTAAACACAACATGAACGTCTTGTTTATTGAACTTGTATAAATCTATCACATTTGCAGTGGTGCAGATATTGGTGTAAAACAGCACTCTTGCTGGTGTGATAAACTAGTTGCTAAACTAAACCATATTATATAAATATAAGTAGCTCATTTATTTTTTTGTGCTCATATCTTGAATCATGCAGTCAGTCTTTAATAACTAGGGCTGTCAATTAAACGTGTTTATTTGGGTGCATTAAAGTCAAATCCCGTCACGTCTCGGTGTCCATGCTGTTTTACCTTGATGGACTTGAATCTGGACACGTCGTTTGCTGCGTACTGCTTCAGAGCGTGACGAGCGGCGAAGCCAAACGAACACAGGCCGTGCAGGATGGGAGACTCGAATCCTGTGGATCATTTCAAGATAAAGCTTCAAAGATCAGAAACTGTTTAAAAGCTGAAGTGTGTTATTCGGTCTCTCCAAACGGCTTCTGTTATTGGCCGGTCGAACTGATAGTCCCGCCCCAAACTCACTCCATTGGTTGACTCTGCATATTAATCTGGAATAGTTTAAAGGTGACATATCATGAAAATCTGACTTCTCCAGGTTGTAAGTGCTATAATCAGGTCTCCGGTGCATCTACCAACCAAAGAAACGTGAAGAACATTAACCCAGTCACTTTGTTTTGGGAAGCCTTTTTCTGCAAGCGTCTGAGAAAACCAGCGTCTGATTTCACTCCCTTGATGACGTAGCAAAGGGATCTCATTATAATATTACCGCCCCTTAATCTGTAAGTTTCACCCACGGCGCCGTTATTGTGTTTTCGCAAGTGACAACGGTGTAGCAGCTCTAATGCCATGGAGAAAGTTTGAGCGAAGCATCAGCCTCAGACGAGACAACAGAGCAGAGGATTTATTGATTAATTTACTGTATATTACGCTGATGCCACACAGATCTGATATAAACATGCAATTTCTTTCCCAGATATTTACCTTCACAGACATAACCAACTGCTTTTGTAACTCATGTGTGTTTTTAACAAACTTGTGTGAATGAGAACTTAGTTTAATACTCACATGCTGTGACAGCCGCTTTCTGTGCGTGTGCTTCAGATGTGTGCGCTCAGAAAACTGTATATCAGAAGTTTAAACTCATATGCTATCAAACGCATGATTTCAGCGCGATAAACACGATAATCAGAACCAAAAAATATTTTTTTTTAGCAGATAGGAGCTGTAAAGGCACAGCTCTATTCTAGAAAAAGGGGCGGGGGGTAGCAGCTCATTTGCATTTAAAGATACAAGCACAAAAACAGCATGTTTTTGTTTTCACTCAAAACAGCCATTTTCAAAATGATATAATAAATCATCTGTGGAGTATTTTGAGCTGAAACATCACAGACACATTCTGGGGACCACCTGCGAATTATGTCATTGTGAAAGGGGAAAATATGTATCCGTAACATCTCGAAATGACACATTCACCGGTTAAAGAGCGGTCTTTACCCCATTGACGGCGGAAACTGGGGGCGATGGCAGCGGGGTTCAGTCCCGCTCAGTCTGTACAGGCGCCTGAAACAAACATCAACATCCACACACTGGAACATATAGTGATTCACCCAACAAAAAAACATATAAACAAGGTGTCAAAAGCTTGGGGTCTACGTTTGAATGTTTCTGAAAGAGGCTCTTATGCTCACCAAGGCTTTTATTTGATCAAAAATACAGTAAAAATGGGAAATATTATTAGAATTTAAAACAGCAGTTTTCTATGTGAATATATAATAAAATGTAATTTATTCCTGTAATGCGCAGCGTATGGTCAGCATCATTACTCCAGTCTTCATGATCTTCAGAAATCAGTATAATTTGCTGATCTGCTGCTCGAGAAACATTCTGATTATTATCAATGTTGAAAACAGTTGTGCTGCACAATATTTTTGTGGAAACCGTGATATATTTTATTTTTTCAGGATTCACAGATGCATAGACCGTTCTAAAGTACAGCGTTTATTTGAAATAGAAATCTAATGTAACATTATAAATGACCTGGACCACAAAACCAAAATGCTTTTTCCGTGGCCACGGAGTTAAGCGCCAACAAACTGCGTGACCATATCAACCCGGGATATCAGAAGGATAAAACATTTTAACAAATTTAAAACATTTCATTTCTCTTTGATAATTTTTTGTATTGTTCTATTTGTTTAATTCTTAGTTAGGCTAATCTGAACTTATTGTTAGGTCTATGCTTATTTCCCCTTTCAATAATGTATCACTCATTAACTTACCTATTCTGTTCTGGATAATTATATTTGCTCCCAATATCTTGCATACTGGAAAAGCCTGCCCATTAGGCCAATGAAGTTTGAGATGATTGTATTTATGTGTTCCATTTAGAAATGAAACTACGTGAATGATTATTCCTCAACAAGCTATTAATTAGTCTAGTTGAATTAGCTAAATAAAATGATGTAAATTCAACTTTAAATGCATTCCGGTAAAAATCAGTCGCCAAGCAATAGCAGAAATCGAGCATTACTCCCCCCCCCCCCAAACCCCCCCCCCCGTAGGCAATATTTACAAAACTATTCAGAAAGGTAAATAAGGAGATCAAAATGAGAT
The DNA here is from genome assembly GCA_018155175.1 of Sinocyclocheilus anophthalmus. Lineage (NCBI taxonomy): Eukaryota > Metazoa > Chordata > Actinopteri > Cypriniformes > Cyprinidae > Sinocyclocheilus > Sinocyclocheilus anophthalmus. The sequence goes on along the minus strand of JADLZN010007395.1, from coordinate 60,880 downwards.
TATCATGACATACTCAGAGACATTTTTTTTTTTTTTTGATTGACAAAACTATACGGGTATTAAAGGGAGGCTTAAGATGGTTTAGATCCTACTTGTCCGATCGCTACCACTTGTTTATTTAAATGGGGAGTCATCTCAATTATCACCATTAAAGTATGGAGTGCCACAAGGATCTGGCCTAGGTCCTCTGCTATTTTCACACAAGTTTGTTTATGCATTAAACACGTGGCCACGACAAAACTAAGTGAACCGAACATGTCCCCTCCCAGTCACTGTAGCCTTAAAGGGTCCAAGAAGTTCTCGCAATGCAATTACTAGCAAACTTAAAGTTTTGATATATTTACGGTAGGACATTTACAAGATGTCGTCATGGAACATGATCTTTACATCTTGGCTATGTAAAATAAACTGTGTAGTAGGACGCTTTTGTGCTCCAGGGTCACATATGTCTTTGTCTCTTTTGATCAATTTAATGCATCCTTGATGAATAAAAGTATTCGTTTCTTTAAGAAAACCCGAACGTTTGAACAGTAGTGCAGTTTGAGGAACCGTGTGAATCTGTCTCACCTGATCTCTAGATGTCTGATCTACAATCACAGCGTCTGGAGCTCTGTCTGGAAGAGGAGCTGTGACCTGAAACAGTAATCCATTCATTAATGACTGTTTGTGACACGGTCCAGCTGAAGGTGTTAAATGGCTTTTCATTCACCACAGCCTTCTGGGACGTCCGCTTCCCTCCGAATCCTCCAGCGCCAACAACGAACACCGAGAACTGATTATAACACACCAGCTCACGCCCGCTGTACGTATGAACTGAAATACAAACACAAATATACACTACAGTTCAAAAGTAATACTGTGAAAGAAATGAATACGTTTATTCATCGAGGAGACGCATTAAATCAATCAAAAGTAGTGTCAGTGAAGATTTATGTTACAAAGTGTTTCTATTTTAAAGAAATGCTGTACTTTTGAACTTTCTGTTCATCTGTGAATCCTGAAAATTAAAATGTGTCACAGTTTCCACAAAAATATTGTGCAGCACGACTGTTTTCAACATTGATAATAATCAGAAATGTTTCTCGAGCAGCAGAGCAGCATATTATACTGATTTCTGAAGATCATGTGACACTGAAGACTGAAAATACAGCTGCGCATCACAGAAATACATTACAGTTTAACACATATTCACATAGAAAACAGCTGTTTTAAATTCTAATAATATTTCACAATTTTTACAGTATTTCTGATCAAATAAATGCAGCCTTGCTGAGCAGAAAAATACTTTTCAAACACATTTGGAAATATTCCCAACTCCAATCTTCTGATGACGATCATGTCACTCTCTATGTACTTAAACTGGTGTAAGCTGGTCTGTAACTCACCGTCCAGCAGGATGACCATTCCTGACCCTTTATCCAGCACATCTGCCACCGTGGCCCGAGACGTCAGCGTCCCTGAGGACAGAGAACATCTTCAGTATCCACGTGAACATGAACAGAATGAGCAGATACGGTGTGTTTGCGGCGGTCACCTGAGGTGGGCAGCGCTCTGAACATCTCTAGATACTGCTCTCCGTGCAGAAGCTGCAACACACACACACACTGCTCACACTCGGATCGACATGTAAACACAGTAAACCCACAGATGGATGGACTCTTACCCTGGTGAAGTCGATGTTGAGGCCTGGGATGCTGCCGAGGCCCGTCATGGCGCTCTGGGCCGGAATCACTCCAAACGTAGGCAGACAGCTGAAGTCCTCGTGGCCTTCATAGAGGAACTTGAGTTGGTCAGGCTCTCTGGTGGACATCCCCACTCCCAGAGCGTACAGAATACAGTTCATGTGTGTGTACGAGAAGCTCATCTCCGGCAGCGTCTGTCCCACAGCCGACGACTGACCAACACAACAACACCTTATACAGGAGCAACGCAACACTAGCTTTTCCTTAGTGTTTATGTCTAGCAAATATCTAAACATCAAGATTACTCAAGAAGCAAAATGATTTAAGAATGCGCTCACCCTCAGGATCATCCGAGATCAGGATATCATCCGAATCAGGATGATTTTGTTTCTCTTCCATCAGGTTGTAGAATGTACACTGCATCAGTGTCTCACTGTAAGTGATGTTGCCTCAGAATGAGAGTCCAAACAGCTGATAAAAACATCACAGTAATCCACAGCACTCCAGTCCATCAGTTAACATCTGGAGAAGACAGAAGCTGAAACTAATCCAGCATTAAGATGTTTTTAACTCAAATACCATAGAGTCTATAATCCATAATAACTCTTCCTCTCTCTTCCTCCAGGGTGAAAAAGTTGTCTTCTGTTGTCTTCTCACATCAAAATCCAGCCACATATTTTTTTTAGAGCTGTTTAAACGCTGCTTGATCTGTGCAGATTTTTCTCCTGATTCACACCAGAACACTGACTCACTGGAGGAAGCGTTATTATGGATTATGAACTCTATGTATTTTAGTTAAAACCGTCTTAATGCTGGATTAGTTTCAGCTTTTGTCTTCTCCAGATGTTCACTGATGGACTGGAGTGCTGTGGATTACTTGTGGATTATTGTGATGTTTTGTGATGCTCTCATTCTGACGGCACCCATTCACTTGCAGTGAGACACTGATGCAATGCTACATTTCTCCAAACCTGATGAAGAAACAAACTCATCCTAATCATGGATGGCCTGACGGTGAGCACATTTGCACTCCTGTGATTTAAAGGATGTTCCGAAGGAAAACGGGACAGTGACAGTAATAGTGAGGAAGAACACTGTGTTCTTCAGTGTGTTGATGATGTTCTCACAGGGTTTGTGCCGGCGGTCGCTCCGGTCGGATTGGCTCTGATTCCACGCTCATCTTCCACTCTGGACAGAACCTCCACCAGCGTCTGCAGCGACTCTTCATCAACACAGTGAGTAAGTTAATTAGCTCTGATGTGCACTAACGAGGCTGAAGCGCTCTGGACGTTCTTTGGTCTGCTAACGAGCTGTAATAGTGTGAGTGAGGTTTACCCTGGATGCTGGCGGGTTTGCTGGCGTCAGTGAAGTCACAGATCTCGTTCCAAGCGTCTCGCACAGCCTCCGGCGTCATGCTCTTGTTCTTCTGCCGCACGGTTCGGCCCAGACTCCTCTCCCAGCGCACTGCACCACAGCAGACAAACTACATGAGCACAAAAGCAGTCTTAAGCAGCACAGGTATCTTTGTAGCAATAACCAACAATACATTGTATGGGTCACAATTATACATTTCTCTTTTATGCCAAAATAATTAGGTTATTAATTAAAGATCATGTTCCATGAGATATTTTGTAAATTTCCTGCCGTGAATATATATAAACTTAATTTTGATTAGTAATATGCATTGCCAAGAACTTCATTTGCACAACTTTAAAGATGATATTTCTCAATATTTATATTTTTTTTTTTTGCACCCTCAGAATTTCCAGATTTTCAAATGGTTGTATCTCAGCCAAATATTGTCCTCTCCTAACAAACCATACATCAATGGAAAGCTTATTATTCCGCTTTCAGCTGATGCATACATCTCAATTTTAAAAAATGGACCCTTATGAACTTGGTTTTGGGTGCCTCACCAGGTCACTTCTTAACCTGCACATTGAGTGATCAGATCACAGAAATCACATGAAGACTGCACCATCGAGGTGAACGGTAATCAGTATAATACGTTACAAGCAGTGGTGTAGTCTACGTGATACACAGGTATACGCACTAGGAAAGGTCAAGGATTTGCGTATACCCACTTAAAAAAGCGTGCAGATACGTAACAACATCATTTGTGAAAGACCTTTCACAACCTTAAATGTAATGGCAGGGGATTGTTGGCATGTAAGAACAATTAGTGATTTCAATCAACAAAAAGTTAATATTAAGTGACTTACATCGTCGGACTATAACAGTATTGCCTGATTTTACTCTATTTTGTCCACTAAAATAGTTTCAAACAACTGAGCCGCTGCACATCCCCATTCAAACACAGCGTTGTTCGTTTATGAATGAATCTGCGTTTTAAAACGAATCTAGTGAGTCGATTCAATCACCCATTCATAAAGACCGTCACGTGCTTTGTTCCTGAATGAATCAGTCGTTCGAACGAATCAATTGAGTGAATGATTCAGTGATAAAATCCGTAGCTTGCCGCCACCTGCTGGCAGTTTTAGTTTCTCATTTTCTTAACTTATTCTCACCATGAATTTATGAAGTTAATCGCACTCTGAGCCTCATTAAATGTCTCACAAAAGCCACTTTTGTGTTCTTCTGTGCCACCTCTGTAGCGCAAATTAATTTTGTTAATACTGATTTTATTTGATTGGTAACTTATTCTTATTCCATTGTTTTAATTAGCAATTTTGAAAAAAACTTCTAAAAATACACTTTTGAATTTGACATAAAAGATAAAGCTAGAAATTGTTATTTTGTTATTGTTCAGAAGGTGCTCCTGATTTTTTTCTCTGTGCTCCTAATTTTTTTAAGTTAGGAGCACAAGTGCTCCTAAACATAAAAGTAAGCGTTTAGTCCCTGTTTAGTGAGTGTGGTGGTGCTGCTACGACGCTGGGAGGGAAAAATCACAGTATACTCGCTACAAAGAGTTACAGTAATAACTGGTGAACACACTGAACTGATTTGATCTGAATAATGACTCCATTGTTTTCTGTAGAGCTGCTTTACAGCAGAAGCTAAATTTTCATATTTGATGACTGTTACAACATTAACACTGTTGCTGAACAATGACACTATTATCTCGTGACATTTCTGCTTGACAAGTCATTTGATAACTGATGAGGTTAGCAACAGTGTTTATTACTGTGAAGCTGTCCTGTATAAAGCGCTGTAGGAGTCTCATCAGGCTTGCTGGTTCATTTCAACATGTGCTGTGAAACCCACAGTGGTCATGTGATCTGGTCACCTGATTTTCTTCATATTGTCATCATCCAGCTCTTAATTGCCAAATGTGGAGAAATTAGCATTTAAGTATTATAAACACTGTAAGCATCAGGAGTTTCCCTAAAGCTGCTTTGGATGTGACATTTCAAGGATTTCTGTGTTTTTTAAAAATGGTAGATGACCGAAAATGTTGTTAATGTAACCTTTGACCTCTAATCCAGATGTTAACATGCGGTGTAAATGGGTTTAAATCCATATAAGGACTAGTAATGCTGAGGCTTAAGCACCACTGAATAAACTTGTGTTTGTATGTATATATATATATATATGTGTGTGTGTATATGTATATAAATGTGTGCATAAGGGTGAGTCATGCATCTATTTCTATTGCTGATGCGGATCTTCTCCCACAGAGATCATCAGGTTCAGCAGAACTTACATTTGCCGATCCATCCGGCGCCGACCTAAAACACAAAGAGCAGCTGATGAGTTTCAGAATAAACACGTTTACATGCATGCACTGATCAGATGCTTTTATCTAAACTGCAGTTAATGCACTCAAGGTACAGTACGCGTTCATTCAGTCCATGCATTCCCTTGAAATCAAACCCATGAGCCTTGCATTTCTCTAGTGTTTGAGCGACAGGAGCGCGCCTCTGCCCACCTCGAACAGCCCTCCATTCTCCTGACACGCTTCATGACACAGCCACAGCACCAGCGGAGCCACGTACTCGGCCCTCAGCGACTGCACCAGATCTGAGACAGAGAAACTCAATCATAATCAAGAAATTGACAAAAATTACAAAAAAACGAATTTGACCTCCAAACCAAACTCCAGTGTTATTCGGCCCTAAACACAACCACCAAATTGGCAAATTACTTATCAATTGAATCATTAAAAGAAAGACAAATTCTTCCCAAATATCGACTCGGCGATCACGACTTAGAAATAGAGAAAGGAAGACATTAAAAGTCCTGGATGCCGAGAGAACAGCGACTATGCAAACACTGTGACTTAAATCAAACAGAGGATAAAAAAACACTTTCTTCTTGTCTGCCCCAAATACACCACTACAAGACAAATATTCTTCCCACAGTTTGAAGCATTGAAATACGCTATATACATGCTTTGGCAACACTGTAACATATATGTGTCCCTGCAGCACAAAAGCAGTGTTAAGTCGCTGGGGGATATTTGTAGCAATAGCCAACAATACAGTTGTATGGGTCAAAATTATTTATTTTTTTTATGCCAAGAATCTTTAGTATATTAATTAAAGATCATGTTCCATGCAGATATTTAGTAATGGTCCTCCGGTAATATATTCAAAAACTTATGTTATGATTAGTAAATTGCATTGCTAAGAACTATTCATTTTGAACACTTTAAAGATGATTTTCCTCACATATTTAGATTTTTTTGCAACCTCAGATTCCAGATTTCCAAATAGTTGTATCTCAGCCAAATATTGAAAAATTGGCACTTATGACTGGTTTTGTGCTCCAGGCTCACAAATGTGTTACATGCTTTAGACAAACTCACATTTTAGATGTGTAAAAATACAGAATATAATTACACCACAAAATAATAAAGGAGACTATAAATGAGAGAAAATAAATACAATAAAATAACAACAGCAGACAGTATTTCTAATATTAATTATAATAATTACAATTATATACAATGAAGAATGTCAAAAAAACAATTGTGACCCTGGACCACAAATCCAGTCTTAAGTGTCCATTTTTCGAAATTGAGATTTATGCATCAGCTGAAAACTGAATAAATAGCTTTCCATTGATGTATGTTTTGTTAGGATAGCACAATATTTGGAAATCTGGAATCTGAGGGAGCAAAAAAATCTAAATATTGAGAAAATCATCTTTAAAGTTGTTCAAATGAAGTTCTTAGCAATGCATATTACAAATCAAAAATTACGTTTTTATATATTCACGGTAAGAAATTTACAAAATATCTTAATGGAACATGATCTTAACTTAATATCCTAATGATTTTTGGCATAACAGAGAAATCTATCATTTTGACCCATACAATGTATTGTTGGCTATTGCTACAAATAAGTCCCCCAGCGACTCAAGACTCCAGGGACACAAATGAATTAACCATGGACGTATGGTTGTGATGTGTTTTTTTGCCTCGAGCTGGTTTGACTGCCGTCTCATCCTCTCCGAGAGACAAATATGAACAACTCAATGCATCAGATTGTGGGAAGGATATTTGTCTTGTAGTGTCTGACTCTCAGAAAGGTGGAGGTGTAAGCTCTCGGACCTGGAGGCATGACGGTCTCGGTGAGGCGGGATCCTGCGGTCGGAGCGATGGTGTTGCAGTGGATGCTGTACTTCTGGCCTTCGATGGCCAGCGTGTTGGAGAGACCCAGCAGACCCAGCTTGGCCGCGCTGTAGTTGGCCTGGCCGAAGTTCCCGTAGATTCCCGCCGCGGACGACGTCATGATGATCCTGAGAACAGAGTCGAGAGCCGTGACGCTCGGCTGGAGAACACCACAGATGGCTTTTACAGACCTGCACTAACCTCCCAAACTTCTGGGTCTTCATGTGGTTCCAGGCGGCCCTCGTGACGAGGAAGGAGCCCCTCAGGTGCACGCGCTGAATCAGGTCTGAAACACAGCACGTGAGATCAGGGCCCGCATTCACAAAACATCCTCAAGTAGCTCAAAACTCGCCGATTTAGGAGAAAATCTTAAAAATAATGTGCGTGTCAGTCCTAAATTTATTGCTCTAAGAGTATTTCACAAAGTGTTTTAGCTCTAAAACTAGCTCCTAAATCTGTGAAAGGTTAGGAGCAGTGAAGAGAGTCCTAAACCACAAGCTCTCCTAAAATAGCTGTTTCCGGCAATCTAACATTTTAGAAACATTTGATAACGAGCTTTAATAAAGGTATCGCCTTTGGTTTTGGAGGTTATCCCGACTCTAAATGATATCCTTGTTTTCATTAACCAGCTGGGCAAGAAGTAACAGCTAGCCTTTGCCTTCTTCCTTCTCTTTTTCTTTTTTTCAACTTTTGCACGCTTACAACTATCAGCCATGATTATTCTGGCTCTGTTATTAAGGCTGTTTAGAAGAATGCATATTCCACTTAGTAATTGAAGAAGCACAAGCTTAACATATACTTGTTTAATTAGTGACACTTAGCCTGCATTTTTAAACCTTTATTTGAATATGGCAATATAATATCGCGCTCTACAATATTTCTATGAATGAATCTCTGACAGAGACTATCAGCCAATCACTGTGTGCATAGTTAATAAGCTTGATGACATCATGCATAGCAATGAGCTCAGCCCCGCCCCCTTACTCTCAGCTTAAGACTTCTCTCTATTGCTTAATAAAAGTTTGTCTCAGCAGCTTTGTGAAAAGGTTTTAAGAGAAAACTCTTTTTAACTGCTGTTTAGGAGAACTTCAAGTGGTAGATACACTGTTTTGTGAATACGAGTCCTGACCTATTCTTTGCAGTTAGTTGATTATGTGGATACGTACCCCAGTCTGCATCGCTGGTCCTAGCGAACGATCGGTCCCGCAGAATCCTTCAGAAAACAGCAGAGGAGAATTACACAGTCACCCAACACAACCAGTCTACTTTTAAAGTAATGCATTACAATGTTGCGTTACTCCATTTAAAAAAGTAACTAATTACGTTACTTAGTTACTTTTATGGAAAAGTAATTGCGTTAGTTACTTTTTAAAAATCTGGCCGGTTTGCTTGTTTGTTTTTAATATAAAAAGTTCCTGTTTAACAAATGTAAAAGCCCTTTTCACACCAAAAGTGAAGTGAATGTGCCTCAGGCTGAAGGAAATGTAAATTCACGTCTGTACAGTAGAGGGCGCAGCTCAAACTAATCACATGAAGAATATGACACAGGAGAAGAAAATTCAACACTATTCAGCAATCTGTGTTTCATTTTTGCTTAGTATGGTTGAAGCGGATCATCGAAGGTCAGTAGAGAAGACATTAGTTAATAAAATGGGATTAAATACATTCATTATATTTTGTTCCTCTTGCAGGTTTGTATAATATTTTGAGTTTGCATTTGACTTTTTATTGATTGTGAGGAGCACTGAATGTGTTTGTGTGCAGTGAGATGAGTAAACACATGTTCATATTTATTCTAGAACTACAGTAAGATCATGTTCACGCAAAATTCCCAGAAGATTCCAAAAATCCTGGAATGTTTCTGAAATTAAACATGGATAAACTTTCCCACGACAGATTTTTTTTTGCAACCCTACTCCTGATTTCTGTCACCATGGCAACACGAGCGTCAGTCAATACATGAGAAACAAAGTAACTCAGATTTTTCTCTCCCTCTCCCCTCCTCTCAAAACTAAAAGTAATGCGTTACTTTACTAGTCAGTAATCTGGTTACGTAAATTGATCACAACCAGTGTTGTGGGTAACGTATTACAAGTACCGTGAGTTACGTAATCAGATTACTTTTTTCAAGTAACTAGTAAAGTAACGCATTACTTTTTAATTTACAAGAGAATATCGGAGTTACTTTTTCAGATAAGTAACGCAAGTTACTTTTTTCTTTTTTTTTCAATTTATTGATCAACAGCTCTGGTGTCGCCATGGTGACAAAATTTTCAGCCTAATGTTACTGTAGTTCTATAATAATATGAATATGCATTAATTCATCTCGCTCACACAAAACACAGATTCAGTATTCCTCAAAATGAATCAAAACTCAGAATATGACGCAAACCTGCAATAAATTAATTTTAAACACAAATATGCTTTATGTATTTAATCCCGTTCTATTTGCTTCTGAGCTTCGATGATCCAGTTCAAGCGTACTAATAAACACACATTACTCTAGACAAACATTTGTCTTTGTTTATTGCTGAAGTGTGTTGAAATGTCTTCTTCTGCATTCAAAGGTACGGATGTAAATTTACTTTCCCTTCAGCATGAGGCTTATTCATTTCACTTTTGATGTGAAAAGGCTTTTATATTTGCCAAAAAATATAACTTTTCTATTTTACAAACAAACAAGCAAGCCCTGCCCAGATTTAAAATGCAACTCAAAAGACTAACGCATTACTTTCCATCCAAAGTAACTAGTAACGTAATTAGTGTACTATTATTTTTTTTTTTTTTTTTTTTTATGGATAACCGCAACCATTGTAATGCATTACTTTTCAAAGTAACTTTCCGCCAGCACTGCTTCACAAGCATCCACTTACCCCGGCGTTATACACCTCACGTATCTGAAAACAAACACAAACTGCTCATGAGCTACTCCTAAACACACCAGCACAGAATGAATCACTGTCCGAAACAAAATCAATGCCTATGATTTAAAAGTAATCATTTACTCTGATTCCTCCGCACGTGGAGTCTAGTATTTTGATTTGCCCTAAAAATTTAAAAAGTTTAGGCGCAACAGTCGATCCTGAAGCAAAAACCTCCATTCATTTTCCTCCACAGTGACAATCTGGTTCTCACCATTATTAATCTATTTTTAAAAATAATCCATCTTGACAATAAATTTTACCTACCCAGATGCGGCACAGAAAATTCCCACCAATCGAGAGTCATCCATAACTATTTGAGTAAGTCAAAATACTTTCACATTGTGTATTAATATATATATACATAATATATTGAGCCGAGCCCATATATCTTGTTTTCCGAGATTACCGGCCGCTATGAGCCTGTACCGCCAATATCGGATATCTGCGACTAGGGCCGGCCGATATGAAACTTTTTTTTTTTTTTTTTACAGAACATATAAACGCAGATAAAATCCTTGAAATGGTGTAATTACTTTAAGGTATTGTCCAGCATAGCGCGCTCCTTGTATTGCTACTGGCGCCCTTGGATGAAATCTATTAAAGTCTTTAACGTCATAGGAAACCATTGAAAAAACTTGGAACCAGGTGCCTATCCTCTCTTTTTCAGGGTAACGATTAGAGGCCTGCTCGAATAAACCACCCCCGGGGGTTATTCGGGGTTTTAAAGTCCAAGGGAGCGTAACATGTTACAAAAATTCAAAGGGCCTTAAAGTGCGCAAGACGTGAACAGTTATATTGTAGTTATTTACAGAGCATATTAGTCACACTATCTCTAGTAAGGTATCGTCTCTGTGTGTGAGACAGTACCGCAAATCCGTGACTTGATGTTCCGAATGAAAACCTTACGAATAAAGTTGAATGGAAATTACTTTTGGACTTAAAGTTGAATACCTCCCCCAAACTGTACTGGTTAGAGATGGCACTGATGTCAGAACATTTATTTGATATCAAGTTTATTGTTAAATTTTTAAATGCCCTGCCTCCATCATTACATATTTTTGTCACGTCATTATAAGTGTTTGAGCACCACATTTGAGTGATCATTGCAAAAATGTGTTTATTTATATATATTCTGTTTATGTATATACTGTATTCTATAGTTAGTACCAGTCAAATGTTTGTTCCCTGGAATGGGAAAGTGTCCAAACTTTTGACTGGTACTGTACTATAATATACACAAAGACTATCGGCCGATATATCGGTATCTGCCTTTTTTTACTCCCTAATATCGGTATCGGCCCGGCTTCAATATATATAGATCTAATGTGCCTATTTTACAATAACCTTACAACACAACATGTTGTTTCTACAGATACAATCAACAACTTCAAATGAATGGTTTTATGTTTTGCCATTAATTTGATTGTCATTCGCAATGCATCATAGGAATGTAGTTCTTTCCCAAGCTGTCAAGTACACAGTCATGTGTTTTAGTACAACTTTCAAATGCTTTTTTGCTTTGAATCAATGTTTGGGTTAAGTCCCACCTAAAACCTTTTACGTATAATGCATTATTTAGGTGTGCGTAATGTACGCTGTAATGCATTATATCTTTTCATAACTGTGCATTATCTTACATTGTCTTGTGTTTTAATGCGTCATACTTTCTAAAGGTGTAATAACGGATAGATCAGTATTATAACTATGGTTACAATTATTCATCAGATCATAAAATGCATTATAAGGTGCATTACAAGGAGTAATTAATGCATTAAAAGATTTGTATAATGTAAAAGTAAAGTGTCAACCAAGTTTGTAATGTTGCGATTCTCCTTTTAGCAGGTTGGTGTGTTTTGTGGCTTTTTTAATGCTAAGACTTTTCTGGAAACGGCACCTATTCGGCCAAATGCGTCCAGCGCCGTCTGGATGAGCTTCTCACCGTCTTCCACTGAATCTGTGAGGTGAAGAAACCAGATCATCATGAGCACACATGTGAATCACAGGTATGTTACTGCGCTTCAGAGCTGGAATGATTCATCACCGACCGTAATTAGCCACGGCTTTGCCTCCTTTAGTTCTGATCTCCTCCACCACTTTATCAGCGGCTGCTGAGCTCCTGCCACCTCCTTTAATATCTCCTCCCAGATCATTGACTGTGTGAAGAACAGAGCGAGTCGTGAGTCGCGACTCACTTGAACTGAATCAATGATCCGAACAGAGCGACTCACCGATGACAGCGGCTCCTCTCTGACCGAACGCCAGCGCATATTCCCTCCCCAAACCTGCGAAACACACACGATTAACACGATTATCATCATTATCTGAGTGATTTATGGATGCCAGCCTTATCTAAACTGAATCCCACCATCACGAGCAAAGAGTCATTGACTCTTATCTGCTGTTTGAACTTTGATCGACACAGAAACGCTGCATCACTGCCAAACAACACGCTTAAGTGCTTAAAAAAGGCCTTTAAGCTCAATATTCAGAGCTAAATAATGCACGTTGATAAATATAAAACATCTATATTAATGCGTCAACCCTAACTTGCACAACAACATGTAAATAATACAGAAGATTCTCTGTAAGCGTCTGTCTGATGCATTAACGCATGACACTTCTGCAACACTCATTACATCCCTCTATTAATGGATTAACATATTTGCATTCTGTGCATAAATGCGTGAGTTTATGGTGACAGACTGACCTCCCCCGGCTCCGGTCACCAGCACGACTCTGCCGTCGAAAGTCAAAGGCGCTGACATCTTCAGAAGAGGCATGTTGTTTGTGTTTCTGCTGAGAAAGTCTTGCTGTGACTTTTGCCCCACTTCCGCGAACGGCGCGGTGACGTCACCGAGCAGCGGCCAATCAGATCCGCGCGTCTTCGCTCCACCAGGCGGCACGTGACTCTTGTTTGTGCGAGTTCTATGATGAATAATGCTGAATATAAACAGCGTCACAGCTGATGTTTGAGCTATTTACATAAATTTGAATGTATTATTTGCATATAACCTACAAAAGCATATAGCTGGTAGTCATATTTTATAGCGCTTTGATAGAAACTAACATATTATTATTTAAAGCCCCGCCCTCTAAATCGACCTCAGCCAACCCGATGTCAGAAACCCCTGCACCCAAGATGAGTGACAGGCAAAGAGCGTTTCTGATTGGCTGCCAAGTAATTTTGTTCGCCACCTGTTTTACTGACATCTATCAGATAATAAAGACATTTTGCATGTGATATATTACAAAAAAAGAAAAAATGCATCATAATAATCTGGTCTTTAATCATGTTCTGGAATCGTTAGCACAAAAACGGTAATTACACATGGCTCATTTGAGTGGGTTCATCTAACGTCAACGTTACGTCTTGTTTCAGAACGTTCAGAGAACATAATGTTCGCCAAATGATCAAACGGAATGTTCCCTTAAAGGGGTTACATTGTCTTCTTCTCACTATAGGCCCCGCCCACTGTTTCCTATGCATTGGCGGTATGCGAATCATAACCGCGGCTGATTACCGAGAACCCTTAAAGGACACGCCCCTTAAAACAGTTAGTTTTAGACAGAGGGTCAGAATGAGCGTCGAAAATACATTTTTTTGTGTGCAGAAAGCTTTATTAACATTATAAGTAAACCTCAAGGAACATTTTAAAATAATGAAAAATCCATGTCATGTCCCCTTTAAGAAAACTGGCTTTAAATCATTTTAGATGAGTAGATTACTTACAAACTGTAATTTGCTGCTGATTTCAAATTGCATGACAAAAATGTAATTAGGTGAAAGAGGATCAGAGGAGAAAAAAGTTGGTGCATTTTAATGCGTTTGAAACGCTGATCCACAAAACTGCAGCTTTAAGTGTAAATAAGCAGCTATTTAAGGAAAATGTAAAATATGCAAAAGAGGAATTGGGGAGAATCGATGAATTATGAATGAATTTTTGCTATCGTGTAAATAATATGTAAGCATGTCTAATCCACAAAAAAGTAGCTGTAGTCTGATTACGAGAAGCTGTTTATTCTAAAGTGCTTAATTTTTTGGAATCTGATTGTAATCCAGATGACATGTGATCAGCTGCTGCTGATATGATTTCTGATATGATTTCTGTATCATTCAGCATCCATGCGGGCTCCGGCTTCAGCGCGCATGCGCGTGTGGACGCTTCTGCGTCTGAGGAAGACATGCGAGATCTTCACGAGCAGACGCGACGCGCCGCTCAGCCGTGACGCGCTCCGCTGCGGAGGATGTCCGTTAGCGCGGCGGCGGCGGAGGACGGAGGCGTCAGTAAAGTCCAGGTCAAGCGACGGATCAGGTGCATCGTGGAGGATCTCGAGAACATCTTGGGAGACCTGAAGGATGTGGCGAAGGAACTCAAAGAGGTGCGTGCCGAGCGTTATAAGCGCTGAGGATGATGATGATGAAGATGATGAGCTCATGTCCATCGAGGCCTCGTGTAAACCTGTAAACATGACATTTACTCTGATGCATCATCATCATCATCAGACTTCATTCGACTCTTTCCTGACGCTCATGTGATTGACAGCTGTCACTCATTCATTCATTCAGTGTTTAGATGTTAACTTCTCAGTCTGCTCTTATGTCTCATATTAAAGGGGTCATGTGATGTTGCTAAAAAGAACATTATTTGGTGTATTTGGTGTAATGCAATGTGTTTATGTGGTTTAAGGTTCAAAAAACACATTGTTTTCCACATACTGTACATTATTGTTTCTCCTCTATGCCCCGCCTTTCTGAAACACGTTGATTGTTACAAAGCTCATCGTGTGCTGTGATTGGCCAGCTATCCAGTGCGTTGTGATTGGCTGAATACCTCAAGCGTGTGACAGAAATGTTACGTGAGAATAAAAGTTACGCCTTCTTTCTTTGCGTGAACATTTGGACGGCGTTATGCAAATCTTCCCACATAGTGATGTAGATATGTGGGGGCGTGTTAGAACGAGCCTTTTAGGTAGGCGTGGTTGACTCTTATAAAGAATATCTCTTTGGATTTTGAGACTTTAGTCTTTTGCAACTTTACAGATCTTCTTTATATGCACCGAGAGCTTGTAACACTCCAAAGAGAAAGGAAACATTTAAATCGCATCATATGACCCCTTTAAACCTTTACGCCCTGAAACAAGTCATTTCTACATTACATGAGTCAGGATGCGTTTTATGATCTCGTGTTTTGCTGTTCACAAAATTGTTTCAAAGCAGCTTTACAGAAAACCATGTTAATGTTTGTAATATCTTTATAGTCGCATTTATCATATTAGAGCTGTGCGTTAATTCTTTACTGTTTGCACAGATGAGATTCTTTACAAAGTGGACTGATCCCCAAACTAACACATTATGTCAAGAACGTTTTTCCTACCTTCCATTAAGTTAAAAACGTTATTTCGGATGTTTTTTCCAAAATGTTTTTTCTTGGTTTATATGCGTTGATAGCTCCACGGAGACATCTTTTGACGTCTGCATTACGTCTGCAAGACGTGTTTTTTAGAGTGTTTGCTCATCTGCGATACATCGATAGGACGTCTGCTATCAGATGTCAAACAGACGTTTATTAGATGTCTTTAAGATGATTTAAAACTGACGTCTTACAGACGTGTGTCAGATGTTTGTACACAGCAGATGCTTTCCAGAACCAGTGATCTTTAACAGACCTCTTGAAGACGTACGTGTGCTTTCTTACCATTTGATCAGTTTGCAAACATTATGGGAATGTTACTTTTAAATGTTCCCTGGATGTTCTGAAACAAGTAACATTTAAAAAAATAAAACATGCAAACATCCAACCTGAACCGTTTAAGGAAAATAAACGTTCCGCGAACAACGTATAAATAACATTTCTGTGAACATTATTAAAGTTACTTTGAACGAACATTACTGGTTCATAACTCAGAAGAACATTTGCTGTTAGCTGGGTGTGTGGGTAAAACGTTCTCCGAATGTTCTGGCAAGGTTCTCTTAAAGTTATGAACAATTGTTCTCCCAGTAACATTAATAGAACATTTGTTCAAAGGTGCAATGTTCTCTCAAAGGCAATCGCACAGAAATGTTTCACACGTTCTAACATTTTTTTACAAGGGGGGGGGGGGGGGTGTTGTGCTTGTTTCAGAGAACATTCAAAAGTAACGTTCACATAACGATTGCAAAATGATAAACTGAAATGTTCCCTTAATGTTTGCATAACCAAGAGAGAGAGAAACCCGTTTTAAAACATTTATAAAACTGGATGTTTTGAACGTTCAGAAATGATGTTTAACGAGAACATTAGCAGATCATATTGTTAGCTGGGAAACTGCGTATACTTATCGTCGCTGTAGATTGGAGTTATGGATTTGTATTGTTTGTTCAGGATTATGATCGAGTCTGAAATGTTTGCAGCTCTTCATCACGTACAGTATCTGTTCATGATGATGCTACAGTATTTATGGAAACACAAGTTATGAACCAGCAACGTTTACAGAACGGTTCAAAATTATCCTGTCTTTAATAATGTTCTCAAAATGTTACCACAAAAACGTTACTTGTACACAGTTCTAAAACGGAAACGTTTTAGTTGGACGTTTTTTAAATGTTGCTACTTGTTTCAGAATGTTCAAAGAACATTAAACAGTAACGTTCCCATAATGATTGCGAAACGATAAACCGGAATGTTCCCTTAACGTTCATATAACCAAGAAAAAAAAACATTTATAAAAACAATTTTAAAAATGCACGTTTGAATGTTCAGAAATACCTTAATGGGAACGTTAGAAAAACGTTCTTAGAACATTTTGTTAGTTTGTAACATACAGCACACTCTCGTAAAGTTATATCCTATCGCAAATCTCATCTGCGTTATTGTTTATATCACCGCGAAAGGTAACTATATTATTGCACAGCTCTAATCTGATAAATGCGACTCTAAGGCATGAAGATATTATAAACATTAGCTTCATGGTTTTCTGTAAAGCTGCTTTGAAACAATGGTATGAACATCAGAACACGAGATCATAAAACTAGTGGTCGACCGATATCGGTTTTATGACAACCGATATCTTAGAGCATGGTGGCCGATATCATTTTAATTTATTCGAATTAATATTTAAGAAATAAATGTAAATTGATAAATGTGTAAAATAAGCATACTTATACTTTAGATGACAACTACTTGATTCTGTAATCCTATTACAGTATTTTTCACAAATAAAGAAATATTTAAAAAAATATATAAAGGAAGTTAACACCGTAACCAACAGGGCTGTCAGTATTCTGGGAAATTTTTGTGTGCATTGGAAATATTTAAATTTTTTTCAAATAATGTCAAGGTAACACTCATTTTACGTACAGCACACGTAAAGCGCAGCATAGTTTGAAACCACGAGTTTAAAGTTTGTCGATCGCGTCTTCTGTTCGCACGTCACGCAGAGAACACGCGATCATGCAGGTCACATGGACACTTCACAAGATCTCAACTAGATTAAACTAAGTCTGCAAGGTTTGTGAAATTAAATGTTTATTAGACATTCAACGATCTGTTTAAATGATATAAATGCGTATTTGCTGAATGCTGATGGTGCAGTAAATGAGAAAGTATTATGTTTGCCGTTCTATTACTAATAATATAAAAGCAATCGATGTAATACTTTTTGTATACCGTTTAATTCCTTTGTTTAACATGCTATCTGATTATTAGACAGAACTGTTAAACTGTGACAGCAAACAATGTTCTCAGTGCAGTCAAAATAAACGTTCCACCTTGAACACATCGGCCAAACAGAAAAACTTATCGTCCGATACCGATATTTGAAAAATGCCAAATATCGGCCGATATATCGACCTTGGCAATATATAGGTCGACCACTACATAAAACACATCCAGTTATATCACAGTTATACAGTGCTGGCCAAAATCATCACAACACTAGTATTATCAGCAGCTAACAAATGTGTTGAAGTCAGTTATTTCTATTGTTTGCTGTAGTGTGTCAGCAGGGGGGGGGGGGGGTATCGGTTTTACATTTCCAACCTTCTTTGCCTATTAATTGTAATAATGCAGTGAGCTCTGATCTGATCATCATCAGTCTGTCTGGAGTCACATGAAGAAACAGAACAAACTGAGACAGACTCAATCCAGAAGAACTGATGCTTCAAGAAACCTCCTGCGAAGCTCCTGAGAAACTCTGCTCAAGTGCACCGAGGGCAAACGCTGCTCTAAACGCAAATGATGGTCATGCAAAATGTTGATTTCATTTAGTTCATAGAAGCTAATTGATAAAAAAAAATCTATTTATGACATTATTATTGACAGCATCCTCATTTACAGCATTTTTACACAAGTGATATAGATAGCTAAAACCTCTAGAAGCGGCCTCTAGGGTGTTGCTGTGCGCGGGATTGCTAAGGTACCTGGAGTGGTTGCTAAAGTTTTGTTATCCGGTTGCTAGGGTACTTCGGGTGGTTGATTTGTGTTGCTATGTGGTTGCTAGGGTGCCCGGGGCGGTTGCTAGGGTGCTGCTATGCATTTGCTAGGCTGCCCAGGGTGGTTGCTAAGGTGTTCCTATGCGGTTGCTAGGGTACCTGTGGCCAGTTGACCAGGGTGCTGCTATGTGTTTTGCTACAAAAGGCTTACCCAGGGTGTTTGCAGGTGTTGCTATGCGTAGTGCTAGGGTACCCAGGGTGGTTTGCTAAGATGTCCTTTTGTGGTTGCTAGGTACGCGGGCATTTGCCATGTGCTGCTATGTGGTTGCTAGGCTACCCAGGGTGGTTGCTAAGGTGTTGCTATGCCATTGCTAGGGTACCCATGGCGGTTGCTAGGGTGTTACTAGCATGTTGTTAACATGATTAGCATGTTGCTAGCATCAAACTTTTCACAGTACTGTAGCTTCGCAGGAGGTTTCTTGAAGCATCAGTTCTTCTGGATTGAGTCTGTCTCAGTTTGTTCTGTTACTTCATGTGACTCCAGACAGACTGATGATGATCAGATCAGAGCTCAAATCTCACTGCATTATTACAATTAATGGCCAAATGAATGTTTGGAAATGTAAACAGATATTTCCTGCTGACACACTACAGCAAACGATAGAAATAACTGACTTAAACTCATTTTTAGCTGCTGGAAATACGAGTGCTCTGATTTTGGCCAGGACTGTATAACGGATGGTGTCTCTAGAGCACCTGGTTTCTTGTGCACGTTCATCTCGTCCACGTCGGACTCCCCCCCCCCCCCCCCCCCCCCCCCCCCCCCCCCCCCCCCCCCCCCCCCCCCCCCCCCCCCCCCCCCCCCCCCCCCCCACCCCCCCCAAATTCTCAGTGGTTGAGGAGATCGACTGCCTGACGTCTGATCTCCGTCTGGAGGAGGATCTGACGGACAGCTCCAAGACGGACACGCTCAACAGCAGCTCCAGCAGCACCACCACGGCCTCCAGCATCAAGATCTACCCCGAGGAGACGCTCTTCAGACCTCCAGCCGTCCTCACCGTCCTGAAGAGACCCACGCCGCCGGTTCCTCCGCTCCGGAGCACTCCGTCCAGAGCCGAGGAGATCCCGCTGATGCAGAACGGAGCGCCCAGCAGAGACTCTGCGAAGAGCCTCGGCGAGAGCCGCTGTCCTCAGACCACGAGAGAGCGAGTGCGCTTCAGCGAGAAGGTGCAGTATCACGGCTACTGCCCAGACTGTGACACGAACTGCACAGAGCTGCACTTACACACCGAGCTGATCGACACCAAACCCAGCCCCGTCCATCAGTGCTCCGAGAACGGCATCCTCGCTTTCCCCTCGCAGAAACCACACAAGACCATTTTACGCAAGTCCACCAGCACCACCGTTTGACGCAGACCGAGGCTGAACGAACTTCTCTTTATAGTTTCCTTTTGTTTGGAGAGGAGACAGAAGGAGAGTTAGTGGGTGTGGTTTATAAGTATATTAGAGGGCTTCAGAATCAGTATGTGACAAGCCTTTCTGGAGCACAAAACCAGTCATGAGGGTCAGTTTTTTAAAATTGAGGTTTATGCATCATCTATTTGAAAATCTGGAATCTGAGGGTGTAAAAAAATCTAAATATTGAGAACATCACCTTTAAAGCTGTCCAAATGAAGTCCTAAGCAATGCATAATACTTAGCAAAAATTAAGTTTTGATATATTTACAGTAGGACATTTACGAGATATCTTCATGGAACATGATCTTTACTTAATATCCTAATGATTATTGACATAAAGGAAAAAATCTATTTCGGTCCCATACATGTATTGTGTTGGGTTATTGCTACAAATACAGTGGGTACGAAAGTATTTTGACCCCCTTAAATTTTTCACTCTTTGTTATATTGCAGCCATTTGCTAAAATCATTTAAGTTTTTTTTTTTTCCCTCATTAATGTACACACAGCACCCCATATTGACAGAAAAAAACAGAATTGTTTACATTTTTGCAGATTTATTAAAAAAGAAAAACTGAAATATCACATGGTCCTAAGTATTCAGACCCTTTGCTGTGGCACTCATATATTTAACTCGGGTGCTGTCCGTTTCTTCT
This sequence comes from Sinocyclocheilus anophthalmus, assembly GCA_018155175.1. Classification (NCBI taxonomy): domain Eukaryota; kingdom Metazoa; phylum Chordata; class Actinopteri; order Cypriniformes; family Cyprinidae; genus Sinocyclocheilus; species Sinocyclocheilus anophthalmus. Next base: position 40,176 of record JADLZN010007395.1, on the reverse strand, counting down.
GATCATCTTTGAGATGGTTCTACACTTTCATTTGAGTCCATTTGTGTTTGATTATACTGATTGGACTTTTTTAGGAAAGCCACACACCTGTCTATATTAAGACCTTACAGCTCACAGTGCATGTCAGAGCAATGAGAATCATGAGGTCAAAGGAACTGCCTGACGAGCTCAGAGACAGAATTGTGGCAAACCACAGATCTGGCCAAGGTTACAAAAAAAAAAAATTCTGCTGCACTTAAGATTCCTAAGAGAGCACAGTGGGCCTCCATAGATCCTTAAAATGAAAGACTTTTGGGATACCAGACGCCCTTCCTAGAGCTGGCCGTGCGGCCAAATTGAGCTATCGGGGGAGAAGAGCCTTGTTGAGAGAGGTAAAGAAGAACCCAAAGTCATTGTGGCTGAGCTCCAGAGATGCATTCGGGAGATGGGAGAAAGTTGTAGAAAGTTAACCATCACTGCAGCCCTCCACCAGTGGCTTTATGGCAGAGTGGCCCGACGTAAGCCTCTCCTCAGTGCAAGACACATCATGCAAAGCCCTCATGATGAGTGATGGACTCCAATGAGTAGAAATAAGAGTCTCTCTCTGTGGATGCGTATGAGACCTAAGATAGCTGTTTTGGCCGAATTTCTAAGCGTAATTTGTGGAGAAAACCAGGCAACTGCTCTTCACCTTCCAATACAGTCCCACAGTGAAGCATGTGGTGGCCATAGATGAATCATGCCTGGGGGGTGTTTTTTCAGCTGCTGGACAGGACGTGTTTGCAATCGAGGAAAGATGATATGCGAGCCAAGTACTAGAAAGGGATATCCTGACGAAAAACCTTCTCCAGAGTGCGCAGGACCTCAGACTGGGCCGAAGGTTTACCTTCCAACATGACAATTACCCTAAGCACACAGCTAAAATAACGCAGGAGTGGCTTCACAACAACTCTGTGACTGTTTTGAATGGCCCAGCCAGAGCCCTGACTTTAAACCCAATTGAGCATCTCTGGAGGGACCTAAAAATGGCTGTCCACCAACGTTTACCATCCAACCTGACAGAACTGGAGATGATCTGCAAGGAAGAATGGCAGAGGACCCTCAAATCCAGGTGTGAAAAACTTGTTGAATCTTTCCCAAAAAGACTCATGGCTGTATTAGATCAAAAGGGTGTTTCTACTATATACTGAGCAAAGGGTCGGAATACTTAGGACCATGTGATATTTCAGTTTTTCTTTTTCAATAAATCTGCAAAAATGTCAACAATTCTGTGTTTTTTTTTCTGTCAATATGGGGTGCTGTTTTTACATTAATGAGGAAAAAAAAATAACTAAATGATTTTAGCAAATGGCTGCATAACAAAGAGTTAAAAATTTAAGGGGGTCTGAGACTTTTCCGGACCCAGGCGGTCGTATCGCTTAGTCAGAATCGAACCCCAGAAATACTATCGATGTGCGCTGAATGCACACGTTCAACTAGAAAGGCTTTTGTGCCAGTGCTTCCTTCATCATTAAGGCATAGTTCAGGCCAGAATGTTGTTCACCCTCAGTTCGGGGCTGGGGCGAGTACCGAGATTATATGGGATGAGTTTGTTTTTCTTCATCAGGTTTTGTAGAAAGTATCACTACGGCAAAGGGGGGGAGTGAAGTGAGGGCCAAGTCGCAGTATCAGTGGTCTCGCTGCAAGTGGAATGGGTGCCAGTCTATCTTATAAGTCCTGCTATAAAAGCATCACAGTAATCCAAAGCACTTCCAGTCCATCAGTTATGACGAGGATCTGTTAAGCAGACAAAAGCTGCAACAAGAGTCCAGCATTAAGCATTTTTTAAACCTCAAATACAAGTCCATAATCCATAATAACTCTTCCTCCAGTGAAAAAGAGCATCTGCTGTTGTCTCACATCAAAATCCAGCCACATATGTGTTGGTTATAGCTGTTGTAAGGATAAAAACGCTGTGCTTTGATCTGTGCAGAGGTGGTTCTCTCCCTGATTCACAACCAGAACACTGACTCACTGTAGGAAGAGTTTATTATGAGCCATCATGTATGTTAAAAGCATCATAGAAGCTCCGGCTGTCTGTTGCTCGGATCCTCTCAATATTACACGGGCATTTCACATCTTATTCTGCTCAGTGACTCTTTTTCACAGACTGTGGATCAGTAGGGGCCGTTATGGTGGTAAGAAAGGCCCACAGTTATTAACATCATAAATCTAAGTTTTTTATTTAGTCTTTTTTTTTTTTAAAGATTATGGGTTTCTAACACTATACTTAGTTTTTCTGACACTTCAATAGAATTAGAGTAAACTAGTTAACGCTGCTGTGTGAGTACAGGAGTGACGGATAATTAATTGCATCTGTTATATGCAATTAATTAAATGAATCCAGCATTGATCATGTTTCAACAACGTGCCTGTGACATTAAATCTGTCACTAAAACATGTTTAATTACAAAAAAAAAAAAAAAACAAATTACTTGAAATCAAACATGTTACTGAAATAAAAGTTTATTCAGCCATTTCACAGACAATACAATAATAAAAATCCGTTAAGAAAACAGATTACAAAATGCATTACTTATGAGATTCAATAAAAATATTTAAAATAATATACATTATATTTCAGCTAGTTTCCAAGGCAACAATTAAAAAATAATAATACTTACTCGACGTGAAAAAATATAAATATTATTTCCGCAGTGTCCGCGTATTTTTCCAGACAACAAAATAAAAAACATAAAAAAAGTTAATGACATTATTACTTACAATAATATACTTTTTATATTTCCACTAGTTTTCAAAGGCCTAGTGCGGGATATGGTATAGAGAAACCGCTACTTGTTTATTAGTTCATTTAAAGTACTAAAATAACTAAAACTATATATGCAAATAATAAAAGAATACAAAATAAAAAAACGACAAAATTACTAAAATGTTAAGTAAAATGAACAAAATGTGAAAAATTCTAATTCAAAAGCTAACCTGATTCTCTAGTTTATGGCTGCACCGATATGAAATTTTGGCCGGATACCGATAACCGATTGTTATATCTGCGGCTTTAATTTTGAAGAGAGGCTTCGGTTGATAAAATATGTTGGCCGATAAAATCTATATTCCAAATTTGTTAGTTACTTTTGAGATGCCTGAGTTAGGAAATTACAACAAAAGGTCTTTCGAATCCATTAAAAGCCACATCCTCACACCTTCTAACAGAAGCAGCCTAGTTGTGAACGGTGTAACGTTTTAAAAAAGTGTTTAACTACTCCCCATTCCAACTTTAGTCATAAAAAAGTCCTTACAAATAAATACAATATGCTAAAAAAGTGCGAACAAGTCACTGGATCATCATTAACGTGTAAAGAATCCAATGATGCGCCACAGATCAATAAAACAGATATCCTCTGCACTGACAATAATTATGATTTTTAATTACTAACCATATTGTTTCGAGTGTAAAATAATGAGAAAAATAAAGTTGGTTCTGATGGGTGTTATTATATGTTATCAATGATTTAGAAGAACGTAACAATTGAATACCCCGTGTTTTGAATAGCAGTGGCCGGTACGAGCTGCGCTAACTGCTGAAGCTGAAGAGCTGAATGAATATGGTAAACTGAAGCGTTTTGCTGGCAGTTTATTTAACTCAAGGAAATGCATCCTGAAATTAATATTAATACAACATAAACATAATAATACAACTTATATATGTACAAAAAAAATGACGCAGTTATTGCGTGCTATAATCAGAATGTTTGATCCTGTTGTGGATGCGCTCTTCCAATAACAACGCGCTGAAACACGGCAACTAAACACAAAGAATTCACAACATTTTATTATAATAATGTTCTCATTAGAATGTTATATACACGACATTCCCAATCAAAGTTATTAATGTTGTGCACTGCTGTTTTAGTGCGTGTGCGCTGAGCAAAGACATCACCGTTAACCTGAAGCGCTCTTTTAACTAACCAACGCTTCTATCTGAGATAATCGATATACATGCATATAAATAACACAATATTAACAACCGTTACAATTGCACAAAAGGCTGCCAACTAACAGCGCACATCTTAAGTCTCTCTGAAGGAAATAATGCATGATTTATCGGCTTTAAGATATCGGCCAAATTTTCTTTTTGGGCCGATACCGATAACAGAAAAATTTAGCATTTATCGGCCGATACCGATATGTTGGCCGATATATCGTGCATCCCTACTCTTAGTGTTAGTGTCTTGTGTTCTAGTATAAATATCTAAACATTCTTGAATCAAGATGCATTTACTGTACGAGTGAAATGACTTAAGATATTATGTCTTGTTTTCTGTAAAAAAAAAAAAAAAAATTGGTTGTTAGTTTTTTGCTTAAAAAACAAGTAATATCTGCTATGGTGCAAGAAAAATAATCTTTTTGCCTTTGAATTAAGATATTAGTTCATTAACCGGCATTGGCAGATGAGTTTTTTGGCTTGGAGGTATTAAAGCAAGGCTAACACAAGTGTTGATTTATTTTGTTTAGAAATCAAGACGTATTCTTAAAAAACGATCATTTTCATCGTACAGAAACGCATCTTGATTCAGATTTTGATATTTATACATAACCCAAGACACTAAACACTAGCAAGAGGAATGTTTGCATCATTTGCAAGAGGACAGACGTGAGCTCTTAGGTCAGGTTTTCAGAGAAAGACGTCAGCGTTCTGTAAACAAACTTTGGTTTGGCGTGTGTTTTCATAGATGCTCATCTTCAGATCATAGGAGAAGAAGTCAATCGTCCTCCTGACACGGCAGTCCCCGTCTATTCACATTCTCTGCTTTCGGCGCTTCTGCTGATGCTTTCTCTGTTCCCTGCAGCTCATCTTCATCTCATGCAAGACCTGAGCAATTCGGTACGCGCGCCTCGTCGCCTCGGGTCGTGGAGTTCCGGGTAGGGGACAGAAAGAGGTGGTTCTATACCGTAACCGTCCGCAAGCGATACGATAGATCAAAGTGCCTAGAGATCACTGCCATAAAAGGAACAGATTCATATTTAGTCTTCTGCTTCCTACTAGACCTCTGTCTAGAGTAATTTTGTAAGAAGTATGCGGCTTACCCAGCTCATACAAGAAGCATATTTTTGATATTTTCTAAGATGATTTTAAAGATGTCACACAGTATATGATGGAAAATGTATTTATGTACTGATTAAAAAACATGAAGTCATCTGCACGCGTCTGTATTAAATCACAGATGAGTTTGAGTTAGAGCTGAGAGAATAAATGATGAAAGCGGACAGCTCTCGTTAGTAGAGGTTAACCATCACTAGTAGTGATGTGATGAAGCACGGTTATAATATAAAGTGGAGTGTGTGTTTGTGGAACGTTCCTTTGGAAATGTAACAGGTTACAGACTCACAAGTTACAAGTTATTTAAAATGCAACAAGTAACAATTACTTAAAGTAGCTGATTACATTTGATACTTTTATACGATTCTAAAGAATGTTTTCAACATGTAAAGCAGGCAGGTTAGCCTCAGCACTGATTACTCTCAGACTTTCACAATCCTTCATCACTTGAATTAAGATTATAAAAAATTTATTTTAAAGCACAGCCACCACAAAACCAGATGAGATCGCTCTGAGGTTAAATACAGATTTAAAATCATAATAGCTATGATGCTGTTTTTTACTTTGTGTAGTTATGACTGGAAACACTAACAAAAAAATAAAGCATGCACATAAACCCAAATAGAACATAAATCAGTTATGTAATAATGTTCTAAACTCATCTCATATTTTAGAGCAGTCGATGCAATTTATGAAAGAATGCAATTAAATCTGTATGCATGTGAAAATACTCAGATGTAACCTTCTTTGCAATCGTTACATTTATTTTGTAATTGAGGAGAGAGATGTTTCCACCTGCTGGACCAGAAAGAGCCGAGAGATGCACACTGAAGAGCCAGATTCTGTGATGGTGAGATATTAATATTCATAACCTGTGTGGAAGGCTCATGGGAAACTGTAGACATAGCATTTAGTTAACCATCGTTTAAAGTCAACAGTTGACGCCACCATGACTTTTCCATTCTTATATGGGCCTTTTCCATATAATATATCATTTTTACTAGAGACTATCAAATGTGTATTTGTTTTAAAAATGCCCATGTCATTATATTTAAGATTTTATTCATTTCCGTGTCTCTTCCAGGTCTAGAAACAACACTTTTGAAAGGAATCTTCCTCGTGTGGTTCTTCAAAGACATAAAACAGTTGTTGAGGAATATCTTGATTTGTTTGTTTGATTCGTCTCATCTCGAGGCTGATTTAAAGGCTCATGTCATTAGATTATAACAATGCACTTCCGTTTCAGGTCTCTCGTCCCATGATGCCGTGCTGCTGAGAGCGGGAGAGCGGGGCATGTTGTCACACAGTTCACTGCAGTGTTTCTCAGGACGGGTTTGTTCTCGATTAGTAACAAGCTCTAATATTTATTTATTTATCTTTTATTTTTCCAGGAAGGTCCCACTGAGATACAAGAAACCTCTTCTTCCAGGGAGTCCTGGCCAAGATGACCGTACAAAAGTTTCACAAACATACACCTCACAAGACAAAATTATATAGAACCAAAGCAAAAACAATAATCATAAATCAGTACATTAATTAAAACAACAACATGGTTCATTTGCTAAACCCTGCACTAAATGTTTCTAATGGAGTTACATATGGGGCATGTTGTCACACTGTAAATAACGCTGTCTTCTGATTCCGACTGTATTGTAGACCATTAATGTGTTTTCCGCAACAGCTGAATCACATGCTGTTAAAAAGTAACTTTTTTAAGCAACTTATTACATCACAATTCTGACTTTTTTGTTCTTATAAAGCAGCGACAATAAGTAGTAATTTTGAGATTTTTCTTGCAATTCTGAGTTTTTATTTTGCAAATCTGTTTTTCTCTGAGTTTACATCTCGCAGCTCTGTCTGTTTTTGGAATAGAATAAGAAAAATTTGGGTTTTGGAATTAAAATAAGAAATATCTTGTTTTTCTTTATTTTTTATTTAAGTTTGGTTTGATTTGCCCTGTTTTAAATTATTTGAAATTATTATTAAAGTAATCTTGAAGATCTGCTTGAGAAACACTGATTTGAACTCCACTAGACAGGACATTTTTTGCTGCTGTCTCTTTAAATCTTTGTGGTGTTGCAGATGAAAAGGACCGAGGCCAGGGCTAACTCTACACAACAGGGATTTTATTACAACAAAGACCAACAGACAACTCGAGTTACAGCAATCATCAGAACTCTCTTAAAGGGATAGTTCACCCAAAAATGAAAATGTGATGTTTATCTGCTTACCCGCAGGGCATCCGAGATGTAGGTGACTTTGTTTCTTCAGTAGAACACATTTGATGATTTTTAAGTCCAACCGTTGCAGTCTGTCAGTCGTATAATGCATGGCAATGGTAACAAAATCTATGAGAGTAAAAAAAACATGCACAGACAAATCCAAATTAAACCATGTGGCTCGTGATGACACATTAATGTCCTAAGACACAAAACGATCGGTTCCAGAAACCGAACAGTATTTATATAATATTTTACCTCTAATACACCACTATGTCCAGCTGTCTTTGAGCGCGCGCACGGCATCCGGTGCGTGAGGTGTGTACGCGCTCTGGCGTAGTTTACGCAAGCGCCGGAAGTGATCTCTCGCGCGTATACGTCACTCATTGTTTACATGGTGCACAATCATTGTAGGTACGACGGCTAATCAAAATGGTACTTACTTGCGCTTATCCGGATTGTTCAAACCGACTTAAAACTAAAAGATTCCGTTCTCTCGCGCGAACTCATTCGGGAGCGGTGACTTTCCACGTATTCCCAGCTTCTGAGCCTGCTCGCCTGAAGTTATGCTGGATTGCTCTTCGGCTGGATATCAACACACCCATTAACGTAAACTACGCCAGAGCGCGTACACACCTCACGCACCGGATGCCGTGCACGCGCTCAAAGACAGCTGGACATAGTGGTGTATTAGAGGTAAAATATGATATAAATACTGTTGGGTTTCTGGCACAAACCGATCGTTTCGTGTCTTAGGACATCAATGTGTCGTCACGAGCCGCAGGGTTTAATTTGGATTTGTCTGTGCATGTTTTTTTACTCTCATAGATTTTGTTACCATTGCCATGCATTATACGACTGACAGACTGCAACGGTTTGAGTTAAAAATCTTTCTAATGAAGAAACAAAGTCACCTACATCTCAGAAGGCCTGAGGGAGAGTGAGCAGATAAACATCACATTTTCATTTTTGGGTGAACTATCCCTTTAAGCTCCTTCTCTATCTTGTTACTTATCATGTTGTTATACTGCCACCTAGCAGTCATGTGCAGAATCACAGTGTTTCACAGACCACAACAATCTTCTCTCTCTGTAAAGAACATTTCTTCAGTAACAAACATATTTCTACACAAACAGAATTATTGTCTTAAGGCAGCAACAACGGTTACCGTCCATAGAGAAGTTCATAAGGCGAGGTTGAGGTAGTTGCATAGCACGGTACACTTGAAGCCAGTTAGTCACAGCCTCCTTCCAGGGCTGCGACTGCAAGATGGCTGTTTGTATGCAGCCTTTCAGGGCACGATGGAACCTCTCGACTGCTCCATTGGCTGCGGGGTAGTACACGGATGTCTTGTTGTGCTGTATACCTCTAGTCTGTAGAAATTCACAGAAGGCTGCCGATGTAAACTGCGTTCCATTATCCGTGACGACGGTTTCTGGATTCCCTTGACAGCTGAAAACAGTGGTCAAGAAGTCTAAGCCTGCATCAGTTGAGGCGGACGGGCAAAAAGCAAGCTCTGGCCACTTTGAATAGTAGTCAGTCAGAGTCACAGCATACCGACAAGCAGGAACAGCAGTCTCAAATGGCCCTACAATATCAAGGCCCAATTTCTTCCAGGGACCGTCAGGGAGTGGAACAGGCTTTAGAGGAGCTGGGTGAGTGAAAGCTGTCTTATCATTGGACTAGCAAGAGATACAGGCAGATATGCAGGCCTGCACCTGGGAGTCCATGTGAGGCCATCAGTAAAGGTCGCACAGGCGCTGTTTAGTGCGTACAATACCCTGATGACCTTCATGGGCCAGCGTGATCAGTGTGTGGCGCAATGAGACAGGCACTACAAGTCTGGCACCACAGAAGATGTAAAAACCCTGGACTGAAAACTCATCCCTCAGCTTATAATAAGGGGTTAGATTTTGGGCAACGGCACATATTGAGGGAGGCCACCCACAGCTAATCTGTTCCCGGAGAGCCACCATTTCTGAACAAGAAGAACAAGCACGGTCAAAATCAGAGACTGGCAGGGAACTCAGTGCTGAGGAAATCAGTGCTACCAGTTCGGGTTCCACATCTGTGGATGCATCAGCTGGCCCGTGCAGAGGGAGGCGGGAAAGGCAGTCTGCGGTGTGATTTTGTGAACCTGGTTCATAGACTACCTCATAGTCGAAACAAAGCAGGCGTGCCGACCAGCGGGCAATGCGCAATCCTGCTCTATTCATTCCCTTTGTAGTAAGCAATGTCGTAAGACCTTGGTGGTCGGTACGTAAGGTAAAACGTGTACCCCGCAATTATGTGCGCCACTTCTCTGTAGCCCACACACACGCGAGTGCCTCTTTTTCCACGATTGAGTATTTACTCTCTGTCACCGTCAGAGTACGTGATGCAAAAGCCACTGGTTTCTCTGTGCCGTCTTGCTGAATTTGGGAAAACACAGCTCCCAGCCCATAATCACAAGCATCGGTCGAGATGACCGAGCGAAGGGAGGGGCCGTACAGGGCTAGGGCAGAGCTGCACACCAGGAGCTGTTTCACATTTTCAAAACTGGCCTGTGCAGCTTCAGACCATGTGAAAGTCTCTTTGCCCTTGGCACACTCGCGCATGGGGGCTATCACCATTGCAAAATTTGGAATAAACTTTGAGTACCAGGATGCAAGACCCAAAAAGGATCGCAGAGCAGTGGCATCAGATGGAGGTGGCGCTTTAAGTATTGCATCCACATGCTCATGGTCAGGCAGAATACCATCTGCTGTGACGACATGACCTAGGAAGCGCAGTGTAGTCTGTCGAAAGTGGCACTTGTCATTGTTTAGGACCAGTCCAGCCTCTTTTAGCTTTAGCAGAACAGTATCAAGAGTCCGGTCGTGTTCATCAGCAGTGACAGCATAGACGATCAAATCATCCAAATAGTTCCGGACACCAGGTACCCCTTCCAGGATGGTTGCCATCATCTTCTGGAACGCTGATGCGAGGCCATAAGGGACCCTGCAAAATCGAAAGAAGCCTTTATGCGTAATAAATGCCATAATGTCCCTACTGTCCTTGTGGAGAGGTACCTGGTAGTATGCGTTGGCAAGGTCGATAGTAGAGAAAATTTTAGCACCATGCAGGCTGGAGAGCAACTCGTCTACATGTGGTAGTGGGTAACAGTCAGTGACCACAGCCTTGTTTGGCTCGCGAAGAGCCGTACACATTCGTATGCCTCCATTTTTTTTCTTGTAACTACAATGGGAGAAACCCAAGCAGAGGCATCAATTTCTTTTATGATGCCAGCATGGAGGAGGCGGTCAAGCTTATTTGAGACAGCATCCCTCACTGCGAATGGTAAACGCTGCAGTTTCTGACGGATGGGTTGGACTGTAGGATCCATTTTTACTTTATGTACGAACTGTTTTACACATCCTATCTCAGTTGGGGGTGCAAGGAAGGGTGCGGTCGCAATTGTGGACAGGACAGGAGTGACTGGTATGGTTTCTGCAGTTGTGACTGTATCAGCATTAATAGAGAGATGCAGGCTATTGATTAAGTCCATACCTAGTAATGCCGTGCCATCCTCTACCACTAAGAGTGTGGCTGGAGCACTAGAATTTTCTACACGCACCTGAGCATGAAGACATCCAAGTACTGGTATACGTGTTTTTGTGTAGGTCAGCAGCAGGTGGAGATAATGGGGTGAGACTGAAATGTTGCTTGTAGATGTGGTGCGGCAGTATGGAGACGGCAGAGCCAGTGTCTACAATACGACGTATCTCCTTGGCAACGGAAGCAGGTGTCAGAATAGTAGCATTGCAGAACAGTCTTTTCGGGGCTTTATCGGAGTTGTCCAAATACAGAATGGTTACATCAGGTAACTCATGCACTTTGTTAGTTATGACGGAACGGCATACACAGGCAAAATGACCCCTTTTGTTACAAGATTTGCATTGAGCATTTGCAGCAGGACACTGAGAGGAGTTGGCTAAGTGCTTATCAGAGCCACATCTAAAGCAGGACTTACGTGGGGCAGGAGTTGTGGCATGAGGCGTAGCTGGGCGATGGGGCTGCTTGTTCGTATTTTTTTGCGATCTGGAACGCACAACCTGCACTGGGATTCCCCTTTCTGAGGCTCCTCTGTCTGAGACCATTTTTTTTTAGCTTGATCAGCTGCCGCTTCCATTTGCGTTGCAAGTGTTACGGCTGTGTCTAGTGTGAGGTCTGACTCCAGTGACAGCCTTTCTCTGATACGGTCACTACACAAATGTTCCAGTAACTGGTCTCGTATCATGTCGTCAGCTTTATCTTCAAAACCGCAAGTGGCAGCATGGGCACGCAAAGCAGCTACATATTGTGCTATAGTCTTGTGTGGAAATTGAGCACGTTTTCTGAATGCATAGCGTTCCACGACGACATTGACTTTTGGAGTGAAATGTTTCTGTAATGCACTGATAGCAGAAGCATACGTGTCACCTGTTTCAGGTAGAGCATAGAAAATCCGCTGCCCCTCAGTCCCTAAGCAGTGGAGTAATGTAGCTCTTTTGCAGGCGTTTGGCCAAGCATCCCCCGTCGCATTAATCACTAATAAGTAGTTTTGAAACATCCGCAACCACATGTCGAAAGGCATAGACTGGAATGAGCTTCTGCCATATCTGACATCTCAGCGTATTTATGAATTGTGCAACAGAGACGCACGTGGCGTTCGATCAGCAAACGCTCTCTGTAGGTCTCACGTTCGCTGCCACGTCGCACGGAGAGCCATAAAATCAGCTGCTGAGATCTGCTCACAAACCGAGCATCAACAAACACAAGGGAACCAAAGATTAACCGAGTACCACAGAATCATCATGCAGCAGAACTGAAGCCACAGCGAACACATTTAGCTTATGAAAACATTGTTTCGAAATGTTGAAATGTCTCGTTTTCTTGTAATGATATTATAACATTATTTAAAGGTTACAGAATGTTTCTGGCAGTGTTCTACTAACTGTATTCTCACCCAAAATATACAATTAACTTTGCTTTTAATAATCTAAGAATGGTAAAATGTCCAGGTTCCTTGTTATGGTTAGAACTTAAATTGTTACAATTTAGTATATTAGAATGTTCATCAAGTACACTGCAAAAAAAAAAGATTTATGTTTAGACATATTTATATTTTCAGCCTCTTAATTAAAGGTGCTATTGACATTATAAGTCACTTTATAGATTATGCTTCCGGCTTCGCTACCGTTCGGACGTTTTTGCTTACTGCTCTGCGCGTTGCTCCCTATTTCTGTACTTTTCGTTGATTTTTCTAAGATTTTTACTTCAGCAAATCAGCACAGTGCTCAAACAACATATTTTTGGCACAAACACTACAACTAAAAACTCTCTGGGACTGGAATAATACCACGAAAAAGAAGACTTTTGCCTGCCAGCAGCTTACATTCCGGAGACTGGAAAACACAGCTGTCTACATTCAAACAAAAGAGAAATAAAATGCCTCCTGTTGAATCTACTTGCAGCATGAACTACCGCAAACTTCTACAAAGGATTACGGTTATTGAAACAAAGTTACTTGCTGAATTTCCAAAACAGGCAGAACACTCAGCAAACCGTAATCGTGAACCCCCTCAGCATGCAGCCGGTGAGTCCCATTTGACCCTCACGTCCTCTCAACAATTTATTCCAGTTGTAGAGTAAACTCTCGAAACTGACGGTCCACCAAAATCGTTGGCACATAAACAGAGCGAGACCAAAGGACAGGTACAGGACATTGCGATTGTCACTAGGTCGCGTAGTGCTTCCGCCTCTTGCGGTCTCTATGCATCCTCTACCCCAGATCTCGGTCGATGACAAGCTTTGCTCTAATATACTGTGCGTTATCTCTACGCTTTCCTACCGACCGGTATTTCCTCTCATACATCGTGATAACGAGTGAAGCAGTATGATGCGTGGGAATCCCCATGTGAATTACAGGATCGCTTCAGCCCGGTGGGTTCTCTAGACTGTGCATAAAAATCATACGTCTCAGGGGCGTGAGACAGCCGCTCATTCTCAGCTCCTGGCGGACTGCTTATATTACACCGCTCCGCGCCTCCAGGAGGACGGGATAGTGTCTGACTGATCCGTGTATCAGAAACACATACAGACGGGTCAGCACTTTTCGGGGCGGTCTCACCAGTTTCTGATTTGAACAAGGGACTTGGGAAAATTCTAATGAAGCACAAGACTACGAATCAAATCATCATCCATGTGGGGAAGAATGACATACGGAAAGAGCAGTCAGAACTCCTTAAAAAGGACTTCAGTGAACTCTTTGAAACACTTAGAAGACATAAAGTTCAGTCGTTCATCAGTGGACCACTCCCAACAAGGGGAACTAATATGTTTTCACGTTTGCTTAGGCTGAACACATGGCTACAAAGAATCTGCAGCTTAAAAGGAGTCAATTTCATCGACTTCAATCTTTTCTGGGGCCATAGAGAACTGTTTAAACTGGATGGCCTCCACTCAAACAGACTTGGTGCAAGAGTTTTAAAGGACAATATCTACTTCTCCCTCAGTCATCCTTCAATAGTGTGTGCCAAACTACTCAACCTGAATTGCACACACACACCTGGACAGAGTTGTGCCACAGGACTGCATATCAGCGTCCGAGTCATCATGTGGTTGACACATCCCACAAGGACACTGATAACACCACGAAGCCACAACAAGCACTGCTCATGGACACCATCACGGCTGAACCCTGCCCACAGAGCTCACCACAGACAGACTGTGACATATTAGAACAGCTCCAAGACTCAGCATCCAAAGACGACTTTCTGGAAAACAGCCAGGGAATCCAGGACAACATATTTCAGCCACCGGAAAAAACAGAGCCACAGCCCTGCTCACCAGACACATTACCCCTCTCTCCAACATCTCCACTTCTAATCTTCTCACAGAAAATGGAGGAACAGGTGTATGCTGGGACCAAACTCTCCCACTCATTCGCTGCAAGCCCCCAGATATCAACTAAAAAACGGCGGGCCCACAACCACCAAAGCCTGTGGGCCCAGAGCGTCTTCCTCTCCTGTGAGAGCTTCTCCGCCGCTGCCACAACGCCATGGCCCAACCCTCCATCTGCTGTAGTGAACCAAACAACTGATAACAGCTCTCAGTGATATGTGTCGGGTCCCCGCTATAATAGCAGCAACGTTCACAAATGTTTACAGAACAAGCGGGATCCCAGTGTGCCTGTAGTTTTCTCTTTTTCTGTTTTATCACGTGATAGAAAGTTTAAGGGCTTCTTAAGCCGTACGGCTGATTTATCTAATCTGCGGCCTGTTATGCATCAAACTAGTATTGCTGTTGAGACAAAATGCAATGCCATCAATTTAGCATTTTTAAACATTCGCTCACTAAAAAAAAATAAATCATTTCTAATCAATGAATTAATAACCACAAACAACCTGGATTTGATGTTTCTAAATGAAACATGGCTAGAAGACAGCTGCAGTGCAATGGTCCTCAATGAAACAGCCCCTCCTATCTTCACTTTCATGAGTGTTTGCAGGACTGTTAAGAGAGGTGGAGGTGTAGCTGCTCTTTTTAAAGATGTCTATCAATGCAAGCAGTGTAATTTGGTCAGTGACTTTTCTTTTTGATATCTAGGAGTGTGTTGAAATTGTGCTCCACTCTTCTGTTTTATCTTTTACAGGCCTCCAAATACTCTCCCAGCCTTGTGAAGGTTTCACAGAAGGCTATCACTGTTCCTCACAGAGTTTGACTTGGGTTTGGCTATTGCCAGGGTGACATTTTAATCATTGCACATAGTATGCAGAAACAAAACTACAAAGAAATGAAACTGTTTTTTTTGGGTTTAAACCTTTTGACCTGACTCAGCATGCATGACCAACACACAAGCGGGACTACTCTAGATTTCTCATCAGTAGAGTCAACTTTTTCCATCCATTGTTTTAGGAGTAGCACTATCTGATCCTTCTGATTTCTTTGATATTTGCCTCTGTTACCACTAAATCTGGATCGTTCTCAGTCAGAAGACATGTAGAACGAAACACTAGTGTGCTAGTGTGTGTGGTGTGTGTAGAGTGTGTGTGTTTGTGTGTGCTTGGTGGTGTGTGAAGTGAGTGAGTGTTGTGTGATGTGGGATGTGTGTTTGCTAGGAGTGTGTGTGTTTGAGAGAGAGTATCGTGTGTGGGTGAGGGTGATTGTGTTATTGTGTGTGTGTGTGTGTGAGTGATTGAGTGTGTGTGAGAAGGTGGTGTATTGTGTGAGATGTGTGTGTGAGATGTGTGTGTGTGTGTGTGTAGTGATGTGTGTGTTGAAGTGTGGTTTGTTGTGTGTGTGTTGTGGTGTAGAGAGCAGAGCGGTGAGTTGTGAGAAGGAGAGTGCAGTGTGTGTTAGATCGTGGTTTCGTTTGAGTGAGTGTGTGTGTTGTGTGTGTGTGTGTAGATAGAGAGCGGGAGTGTTGAGAGAGACGAGTGAGTGTGTGTTAGAGAGGGAGGTGTGTGTGTGTGTGTTGGGGTGTGTGAGTGTGTGTGTTGTGTGAGAGTGTGTGTGTGTGTGTGAGTGGTGTGTGTGTGGTGTGTGAGCGGAGGAGTGTTGTTGAGCGAGGGGATGTGTGGCGTGGTGGTGTGTTTGGTGTGTGTGAAGTAGAGAGTGAGTGTGTAGAGAGTGATAGGAGTGTGGGTGTTCTAAGTGGATTGTGTGTGTTTGCGAGAGTGTGTTTGTGTTGGTGATGTTATGGAGGAGAGTGTTGTGTGAGAGAGAGAGGCTGTGTGAGAGATAGAGATGATGTGTGTGATAGTAGTGTGTGTTTTGTTGAATACTGGTGTGTGAGAGAGTGTTTTTTGTTGTGAGTGGTGTGCGAGCGAGAGTGAGTTGTGTGATAGCGTGTGTGTTTTGTGTTGGAGAGTGTGTGTGTAGGCGTTGTGTGTGTTTGGTGTGTTGATGCGTGTGTGGTGTTGTGTGAGTGGTGGGTTGTGTGAGAGTGTGTGTGTGGTAGTGAGAGGGAGATAGTGCTTGTGTGGTTCTCGAGTGCGTACGAGTGTGTGTGTGTGTGTGTTAGTTGTGTTGTGTTAGATCGTGTGTGTCGTGTGGGAGTGTGTGAGAGAAGATGAGTTGTGTGTGGTCGCAGTGTTGTGTGTTGTGCGATGATGTGTTTAGCAGATTTTGTTGTGTGTGCGCAGTTGTTTGTGAGTGCGTGTGGGTTAGAGTGTGTGGTGTGGGGTGAGAGTTTTGTGATAGAGAGAGAGTGAGTTTGTGAGAGAGAGAGCGTGGTGTGTGTGTGTGTGTGAGTGTGTGTGTGGAGTGTGTGTGTTGTGTTGTGGTGTGGCATATGGTTTGTGTGAGATTTGTGGTGTGTTGATGGAGTTGTGTTGTGTGTTTGTGTGTGAAGTGTGTGTGTGAGCATGTGTTGTGTGTGTGTGGGGAGAGTGTGTGGTGTGGTGTGTGGTGGATGTGGTGTGGAGCGTGTTTTTGTGTGGGGTGTGTGTGTGTGAGAGTGGTTTGTGTGTGGTGTTGGAGAGGTGTGTGTTTGTGTGTGTGTGTGTGTGTGTGTCGCCCTCTGCTGGTCTGTGCGCGTCTCTGCGCGTGCGCGTGTGTGTCCGGGGCCGCGCGCGCTGAGGAGGCAGAAGGAGGCGCGCGCTCGCGTCACATTCTTCAGATGATCCGCTAATCATCAGAAACACCGACAGACCTCAGCGAGCGGGGGCCGAGGTGACGACACACACACACACACACTCTCACAGAGGACACCGAGACACCGGCGGGAAACCGGAGAGAGAGAGAGAGGAGATCATCTGAGAGATGCTAAAGCTAAAGCTAGAAACAAAAGACAGACAGACAGAGATAAACACACACACACACACACACAACACAAGGCTCGCACTCTCTCTTCTCCACACACCCACACCAGCACTGTAGCACCCACTGCCCACGATGCATCTTCATCCTCTTCATCATCTTCATCATATTGTTCATCTCATGAATACCCTCGTCTGTAGTTCAGCGCTCGAGTTCTGGATCCTGTGTTGGTGTGAATCTGAGCATCAGTGAATCTCTTATTTGACCGAGTCCATCATTTATTCTGCCTCAAAGAACTGTTTCATGATTTTTTCATCAAAGTGTAAATATGCGCTTAACGCTTTAGTTCTCCGCACTCGTGTCCCGTCTGGGTAGTGTGGACCATGGTATTAGACACTCAGTTAGTATTTAACTCATCTTCAGCTCGGTCGCCACGCCCACAATCCCACCATCCACATCCCGGGCTCTGAACTGAGCCACTCGAAGCCCGCCCCACTCTTTTTTGTCTGATTCAGGTTCCGATGACGTCACATGAGCGTTATACATGTGTGTGTGTGTTTCTCTGGTGTGTGTGTGTGTGTCTGTCTGTGTGTCTCTNGTGTGTGTGTGTGTGTCTGTGTGTGTGTGTGTGTGTGTGTGTCCGTCTGGTGGGGGGCCTGGTGTTCGTTGTCTGTGTCTGTGTCTGTGTTCCTGTGGGTCCTTGTCTGTGGCTGTGTTCTGTGTCGTTGTCTGTTGTCTGTGTCGTGTGTCCGTCTGTGTGTTGTGGTTTCCCTGTAGTGTCTGGTTGTCTGTTTCTGTGTCTGTTTCTGTTTCTCTGTCCTGTGTGTCCCTGTGTCTGGTGTCTGTGTGGTCTTTGTCTGTCTGGTCCGTCTGTTCTGTGTGTCTGTGTCGGGTGTCCTGTGTCTGTGTCTGTTCCGTCTTTGTTGGGCTGTGCTGTGTCCCCGTCTGTCTGTTTGTCTGTGTGTCTGTGTCTGTGTGTCCATCTGTCCGTCTCTCTGTCTGTCTCTCTGTCTGTGTGTCTGTGTGTCTGTCTGTGGGTTTCTTTTGTCTGTGTTTGTGTGTGTGTCCGTCTGTCTGTGTGTCTGTGTCTGTGTCTCAGAATGCTGGCTGAAGATGGCCGTTCCTGAAAACCTGGATCTGGATGAGATTGACTTCACTGATGATTTACCTGTGAGTTTATGACTTTATTAATCACTCAGATTAATTGGCCGTTTCATGTGTACAGTACCTCCAATAATCTGTTCCTATGTTAATAACAAATGACAAACATGTTTTATTAGATTGTGCTGGTTTTAATCCTGTGAGGAAATATTATTTTTTAATACCGTTAACTCTTTTGACGAGATTTTTTAAGCCAAATACAGTTTTAGTGTTTTTAGCGAAAATCTGATATAATTTAGCCGTACATTTTCTCACCATGAAAATAGCCACAGAAGCGTTAAACATGTTTATTAAATGTTTTATTTTTATTTTTAAAAATATTGGTTTTTAAATGTAACATTTTCATGTTTTTATTTTTAAATAATTCATCTCAACATGTCGTTTCTACGAATTAATAGTCTGTTTTTGTTTTATTTTTAGTGATGTAACGATTCACTCAACTCACGATTCAATTCACTTTTTTTTTTAACAAAGTTAGATTTAAATGAAATGTGTCCTTTTATTATTGCTTGGACAAAATTCTCCGAGATTTGTTAAATTGAATATACCTAATAATATATACTAATATAGCACTTATAGCATATAATTACTCTTGTTGGTTTTGGGATTGCTTCTGTTTGTAAGTCGTTTTGGATAAAAGCATCTGCTAAATGACTAAATTGAAATATAATGTAAATGTAAATAACAAAACTAAATTGAAATCTTAAAGGGGTCATATGATGCTATTTTAAAGATCATTATTTTGTGTATTTGGTGTAACAGAATATGTTGACATGCTTTTATGTTAAAAAAACACATTATTTTCCAAACACTGTACATTATTGTTTCTCCTCTAAACCCCGCCTCTCCTCAAATCTCGTTTTCTACAAGCCCCTCCTTCAGACAGCGCAGTCTGCTCTGATTTGCCATCGACCGCACTGCTTGTGATTGGCCGATACACCGCAAGCACGCGTCACTCGAAGGTTAACGCCCTTACCATAACGCCACTTCACTTTTAAATCACTGTAAAGACATAATATGTCATTGTTTTTTACCATCAGTTCGCCTGAAGGGGACAGACACAGTGATCATGCAGTACACAAGCCGCGGTTAAGACAGCTGACCCTACTGTGATGTGACGCACACACAACGCCCCTACACCCACACGACCCACACGATGCTCAAAACATTTCAATAGCAAATACTTAAACTAATGACAAAACAGTTGCTGATTCAGAAGCGACAGATTGTCAGAGCAAAGTCAGAATGACCTCCTCTGCTAGGTTCATGAAACGGTCGTCCATAAATTGCATTGCTGTTCTGTTGTAAGTAATTCTTAAAGATTCCTAAATGCATGTACTTTTGGATGGCCAAATAAAGTGCTTTTGCTTTTGGCTAGAAACACACAGCGTCTCCCTGACATGCTGCTTCAACACTAACTGCTGTTACTGAAACCACGCTTTCTTTCTTTGTGTGCACATTTGGGCGTCATTATGCTACTATTTCCACATAGTGAGGTAGATATGTGGGGCGTGTTAGAACGAGCCGTTTTAGGGGGATTGGCAGAGTCTTAACTTTGATAAAGAGATATCTCTTTGGTTTTGAGACTTTAGTTTTTGCAACTTCAGGGATCTTATCTATGCACATCAGCTTGTAACACTCCAAAGAGAAAGGAAGATTTGAAATCGCATCATATGACCCCTTTAAGACAAGCTCCAAATTTATAATAAGTAACACAAACAAAAGAAATCTCTTCATATAAACAAATTAAGGCTTTGTCTGTGCTCTTAACATTTAAAATCAGAGGCAACCACTGCGTTTTAATCTTGATCCAAACAAAGATGCTGCAGACATGCAACACCAGCAGTTTTTAATCTAAACTAGATTGTATATCTTGTTTTTGAATTTTGGAAGCAACGAATGTTTGACTTCAGTTTTGGTGAACTGTGCATAAAATCTGCATGAAACAAACAGCGACGAGCTAACGAGACCAGATCCCTCTCTTTGCTCTCTCGCAGTGGCTCTTAAGCCTTGTCCTCGGTTACCGCTGTAACAAGCGTGCGCGCTTTGAACAGCAATGATACCGTTGTTTACTGTTACCACGTAAACAAAGCAAGCGCGCGCTGCGCTTATGAACAGCCTGCTACGTGTTCCTTGGTTATCCGCTGTAGACAAAGCAGCGCGCGCTTAGACACATGATACAGTGTTCCTTGTTCCGCTGTAAACAATCAAGCTTGCGCTTATTAACAGCAATTAACAGTGTTTCCTTGTTACCGCCTGTAAACAAGCAGAGCTGCACTTATGAACCGCAATGATACCGGTTTCCTTGGTGTACACACTGTACCCAAAGTCAGCACTAGCCTTATAACAGCATGATACACGTTTCCTTTGTTACCGCTGTAACCAAAGTCAGAGCTGCACTTATTCACATGATACAGGTGTTGTTTCCTTTGTTACCGCTGTAAACAAAGCAGAGCTGCACTTATGAACAGCAATGATACAGTGTTCCTTGGTTACCGCTGTAAACAAAGCACGCTGCACTTATTGAACGCAATGCTACAGCTTTTCCCTTGTTACAACCCGCTGTAAACAACATAGCTGCCTTATGAACAGCAATGATAAATTGTTTCCTTGGTTACTGCTGTAAACAAAGCAGAGCTGCTTATGGACAGCAATGATGCAGTGTTTCCTTGGTTACCACTGTAAACAAAGCAACTGCGCTTATAAACAGCCATGAGTGTTTCTTGGTTACCGCTGTCAACAAAGGCCGAGCTGCACTTATTACAGCAATGATCCAGTGTTTCCTTGTTCACCGCTGTACAAGCAGCCTGCGCTTATGAACGCAATGTAGTGTTTCCCTTGGTTACCCGCCTGTAAACAAAGATCGCTGTGCTTATGACAGCATGCTCAGTGTTTTCCTTGGTTCCGCCTTTTTGGGTAAAAAAAAAAACAAGCAAGCTGCACTTATGAAACAGCAATGATACAGTGGTTCCTTCCTTGGTTCCCGCTGTAACAAAGCGAGCTGCATTTAAACAGCATGATACGTTGTTTTCCATTGTTCCACTGTAACAAGCGCGCTGCGTCTTAGAACCGCATGATACAGTGGTTCCTTTGGTTACCGCTGCTAAACAAGCATAGCTGCACTTATGACCCCACTGATACAGCGTTTCCTTGGTTACGCTGTAAACAAAGCAGCACTGCGCTTATGAACAGCAATGATACAGTGTTTCCTTGGTTACCGCTGTAAACAGCAGCGCTGCGCTTATGAACAGCAACGATACGGTGTTTCCTTGGTTACCGCTGTAAACAAGGCAGCGCTGCACTTATGAACCGCAATATTAGTGTTTCCTTGGTTACCGCTGTAACAAAGCAGAGCTTCCCTTATGACCAGCAATGATACGTGTTTCCTTGGTTTCCGCTGTAAACAAAGCAGCGCTGCGGTTATGAACAGCAATGATGCAGTGTTTCCTTGGTTACCACTGTAAACAAGGCAGAGCTGCACTTATGAACAGCAATGATACAGCGTTCCCTTGGTTACCGCTGTAAACAAAGCAAAGCTGCACTTATAACAGCAATGAGACGTGTTTCCTTGGTTACCGGCTGTAAACAAAGCAGTAGTTCTCACTTATGAACAGCAATGATACCGTGGTTTCCTTGTTACCGAATGTAACAAAGCAGCGCGCTGCCTTAATGAACAGCAATGTAGTGCGTTTCCTTGGTTACCCTGTAAACAAGTCAAGCTGCACTTATGAACAGCAATGAGCAGTGTTTCCTGTTTACCGCTGTAACAGCAGCGCTGCAGCTATGACAGCAATGATACAGTGTTGTCCCCTTGAGTTTCCGCTGTACCAAGCGCGCGCTCTTATGAACAGCCACTGATCCAGTGTTTCCCTTGGTTACCGCTGTAACCAAGCAGCTGCACTTGAACAGCATGATAAGTGTTTCCGTTTGGTGACTGCTCTAAACAAGCGAGCTGCACTATGAACGCAAGGTACACGTGTTTTCCGTGGTTGTACCACTGCTAAACAAGCACTCTGCGCTTATGACCAGATTATACGTGTTTCCTTGTTCCCCGCTTAAACCACAGCAGAGCTGCGCTTATGACCAGCAATGATACAGTGTTTCCTTGGTCACCGCTGTAAACAAAGCAGAGCTGCGATTATGAAAGCAATGATCGGTTTTTCCTTGGTGACCGCTGTAAACCAGCGAGCTGCCACTTATCACGCTATATACGTGTTTCTTGTTCCGGCTGTAAACAAAGCAGCGGCTGCGCTTATGCCCAGCATGATACATTGTTTTCCTTGGTTCCGCTGTACACCGTCAAGCGCTGCGCTTATGACATCAATGATTAGTGGTTTTTCCTAGGTTACCCGTGTAAACAAGCAGAAGCTGCACTTATGAACGCAATGATACCGTGTTTCGCTCGTTACCGCTGTAAACAACAAGCTGCCCTTATGACAGCTATGTACATTGTTTTTCCGTCGGTTACCGCCTGTAAACACAGCGCTGCTGCTTTTGAACAGCAATGATACACTGTTTCCTGGGTTACCTCTGTAAGCAAAGCAGAGCTGCGCTTATGAACAGTAATGATAGTGTTTCCTTGGTTACCGCGGTAAACAAAGCAGCGCTGCGCTTATGAACAGCTATGATACAGCGTTTCCTTGGTTACCGATGTAAACAAAGCAGAGCTGCGCTTATAAACAGCAATGATACAGTGTTTCCTTGATTACCGCTGTAAACAAATCAGCGCTGCGCTTATGAACAGCAATGATACAGTGTTTCCGTGGTTACCGCGCTGTAAACAGCAGGTGGCACTTATGAACAGCAATGATGTAGTGTTGCCTAGATTATTGCTGTAAACAAAGCAGAGCTGCGCTTGTGAACAGCAATGATAGTGTTTCCTTGGGTACCGCTGTAAACAAAGCAGCGCTGCGCTTTATAACATGCATGATATCAGTGGTTTCGCTTGGTTACCGCTGTAAACAGGCGCCGCTGCGCGCTTATGACCGCAATGATCCAGTTTTTTCCATTGGTTTCCACGTGTAACAAAGCGAGCTGCGCTTATGACAGCAATGAAATACAGTGTTTCCCCCTTGGTTACCCCGCTGAGACAAGAGCAGCTGCACTTATGAACGCAATGATACAGCGGTTCCCTTGGTGTACCCGGCTGTGTAAACAAATTCAGGAGCTGGCACTTATGACAGGCATGATACAGGTGTTTCCTTGTTCATCCGCTGAACAAGTCAAGGAGAGCTGCACGTTCATGGACACAATGATACAGTGTTTTCCTTGGTTACCACTGTCACAAAGCGAGCGCTGCGCTTATCGACGAGCAAGTGGACGTGTGCTTGGTTCCATTTGTTTACCCCTTAAACAAAGCAGAAGCTTGCACTTATGAACACAATGTATACATGTTTTCCTTGGTTCCGCTGTAAAGCAAGCAGCGCTGCGCTATGAACAGCAATGGAGAAGTGTTTTTCCTTGGTTGCCCGCTGTAAACAGAGCCGACTTCACTTTGAACGCAGACAATGATACATGCTGTTTTCCTTGGTTACCGGCTGTAAGAAAGCAGCGCGCGCTATGAAATCAATATAGCGTTTCCTTGTTTACTGCTGTAAACAAAGCAGAGCTGCTTATAAACAGCAATGATACAGTGTTTCCTTGGTCACCGCTGTAAACAAAGCAGAGCTGCGCTTATGAACAGCAATGGGTAAAAAGGGGGGAACGTGTTTCCTTGGTTTCCGCTGTAAACAAAGCAGTGCTGCGCTTATGAACAGCAATGATGCAGCTTTTCCTTGGTTACCGCTGTAAACACAGCAGCGCTGCGCTTATGAACAGCAATGATACAGGGTTTCCTTGGTTACCGCTGTAAACAAAACAGAGCTGCACTTATGACAGCATGAGTACGTGGTTTCCTGGTTACCAGCTGGAAACAAAGCGCGGCTGCTCTTATGACCAGCAAGATACATTGTTTCCTTGGTTCCCTGTAACAAGCAAGCTGCGCTTATACAGCATGATACAGTGTTTCCGTTGGTACCCGTCTGTAAACAAATCAGAGCTGCCCTTATACAGCAATGAACGTTTTCCTTTGTTCCGCTGTAAGCAAAGCAGAGCTGCACGTATGACAGCAATGATACAGTGTTTCCCTATGGTTACCGCTGTAACAAAGCAGGCTGCACTTATGACAGCAATGATACAGTGTTTCTGGTTACCCCTGGTAAACAAGCGCGCGCGCTATGAACAGCAATGTAGTGTTTCCTTTTTAACCGCTGTAAACAAAGCAGAGCCCTATAAACGCATGATACGTGTTTTCCTTTTTTCCGCTTAAACAAACGCAGCTGCGTATCGCCTATGACAGCATGATCATTGTTTCCTTGGTTCCCGCTTACACAAAGCCGCGTGCGCTTATGCACTCAATGATACTGCTTTTCCTTGGTTACCACTGTAAACAAAGTAGAACTGCACTTATGAACAGCAATGATACAGTGTTTCCTTTGTTACCGCTGTAAACAAAACAGCGCTGCACTTATGAACAGCAATGATACAGTGTTTCTTCCTGGTTACCGCTGTAAGCAAAGCAGAGCTGCGCTTATGAACAGTAATGATAGTGTTTCCTTGGTTACCGCGGTAAACAACGTCAGCGCTGCGCTTTTGAACAGCAATGATACAGTTTTTCCTTGTTTACCGCTTTAAACAAAGCAGAGCTGCGCTTATGAACAGCAATGATATAGTGTTTCCTTGGTTACCGCTGTAAAAAAAGCAGAGCTGCGCTTATGAACAGCTATGATACAGTGTTTCCTTGGTTACCGTTGTAAACAAAGCAGCGCTGCGCTTATTAACAGCAATGATACAGTGTTTCCTTGGTTACCGCTGTACACAAAGCAGCGCTTCGCTTATGAACAGCAATGATACAGTGTTTCCTTGGTTACCTCTGTAAACAAAGCAGCGCTGTGCTTATGAACAGCAATGATAGTGTTTCCTTGGTTACCGCTGTAAACAAAGCAGCGCTGCGCTTATGAACAGCAATGATAGTGTTTCCTTGGTTACCGCTGTAAACAAAGCAGCGCTGCACTTATGAACTGCAATGATAGTGTTTCCTTGGTTACCCCTGTAAACAAAGCAGCGCTGCGCTTAGGAACAGCAATGATACAGTGTTTTTTTTTTTTTGTTTCCTTGGTTACCGCGCTGTACCAAAGCAGCGCTGCGCCTTATGAACCCGATGATAGTGTTTTCCTTGGTTCCACTGTAAACACAAGCAGGTCTGCACTTCATGACAGCATGATACAGGTTTCCTTGGTTACCGCTGTCCACACAATCAGAGCGCTGCGCTTATGAAGCAATGATAGTGTTTCTTGTTACCAACTGTAAACGAAAGCAGCGCTGCACTAGAAACAGCACTGATACAGTTTTCCTTGGTTACCGCTGTAAACAAAGCCGCTGCGCTTATGACACAATGATACGTGTTTCCTTGGTTTACCGCTGTAAACAGGATCGAGAGCTGCTCTTATGAACACAATGATACGTGGTTTTGTTCTTGGTTACCCCCGCCTGTAACACGCAGGTGGCGCTTATAGAACAGCAGATCCAGCTTTTCCTTGGTTACTGCTGTGAACAAAGCAGCGCTGCGCTTATGAACAGCAATGAGACAGTGTTTCCTTGTTTACCGCTGTAAACAAAGCAGAGCCGCACTTATGAACAGCAATGATACAGCATTTCCTTGGTTACCACTGTAAACAAAGCAGAGCTGCGCTTATGAACAACAATGATACAGTGTTTCCTTGTTCCCGCTGTAAACAAAGCACGCGCTTATGGAGCAGCAGGATACAGCGTTTCCTTGGTTATCGCTGTAAATAAAGCAGCGCTGCGCTTATGAACAGCCATGATACAGCGTTTCCTTGGTTACCACTGTAAACAAATCAGAGCTGCTTATGAACAGCAATGATACAGTGTTTCCTTGGTTATCGCTGTAAACAAAGCAGTGCTGCGCTCATGAACGGTAATGATACAGTGTTTCCTTGGTTACCTCTGTAAACAAAGCAACGCTGCGCTTATGAACAGCAATGATAGTGTTTCCTTGGTTACCGCTGTAAAAAAAGCAGAGCTGCGCTTATGAACAGCTATGATACAGTGTTTCCTTGGTTACCGTTGTAAACAAAGCAGCGCTGCGCTTATTAACAGCAATGATACAGTGTTTCCTTGGTTACCACTGTAAACAAAGCAGAGGTGCTTATGAACAGCAATGATATAGTGTTTCCTGGTTACCGCTGTAAACAAAGCAAAGCTGCGCTTATGAACAGCAATGATACAGTGTTCCTTGGTTACCGCTGTAAACAAAGCACGCTGCTCTTATGAACACCAGATAGTGTTTCCTTGGTTACCGCTGTAAGAAGCGGCGGCGCTGTGACAGCAGTGGTCAGTGTTTCCTGGTTACCGCTGTAAACAAAGCAGAGCCGCTATGAACAGCAGTGATGCAGTGTTTCCTTGGTTACCTCTGTAAACAAAGCAGCGCTGTGCTTATGAACAGCAGTGATAGTGTTTCCTTGGTTACCACTGTAAACAAAACAGCACTGCGCTTAATGACACAATGATACAGTGTTTGCCTTGTTTACGCTGTAACATCAGCGCTGCACTATCGACACAAATGATACAGTGTTTCTCGTATACCGCTTGTTATGAGCAAGCAGAGCTGCGCTTATGAACACATCTCTGATACAGTTTTTTTCCTCCTCGGTTACCGCTGTAACAAGCAGAGCTGGCACTTATGACGCCGCATGACAGTGTTTTCCTTGGTTACCACTGTACACCAAGCAGAGCTGCACGTATGAACAGCATGATACAGTGTTTCCATCGGTTACCACTGTAAACAAAGCAGCTCACTTATTGAACAGCAATGATCCGTGCTTCCTTGGTTCCACGTGTACAAAGCAGCGCTGCGCTTATGAATAGCAATGATACAGTGTTTCCTTGGTTCCCGCTGTAAACAAAGCAGCGCTGCGCTTATGAACAGCAATTATACAGTGTTTCCTTGGTTACCGCTGTACAAGCGCGCTGCGCTTTATAACAGCCTGATCCCAGTGTTCTTTGGTTCACGCTGTAACATAAGCGCGCTTGCGCTTTGGATGAACAGCCAATGATACCGTGTTTCCGTGTTTACCGGGCGGTACAACAAAGCAGAGCTGGCGCTTATGAACAGCCATGATACAGTAGTTTCCTTGGTTCCGCTGGTAAACAAGCCGCTGCGCTTCATGAACAGCCATGTAGTTTTCCTTGGTTACCCGCTGTAAACAAAAGCCAGCGCTGCACTTTATAACAGCCATGATAGTGTTTCCGTGGTTTCGGCTGTAAACAAAGCAGCGCTGCACTTATGAACAGCTATGATACAGTGTTTCCTTGGTTACCGCTGTAAACAAAGCAGAGCTGCACTTATGAGCAGCAATGATAGTGTTTCCTTGGTTACAGCTGTAAAGAAAGCAGCGCTGTACTCATGAACAGCAATGATACAGTGTTTCCTTGGTTACCGCTGTAACAAATCAGCTGCGCTTATGAACAGCGAATGAGTGTTTCCTTGGTTATCGCTGTAACAAAGCGCGCTGCACATTGATTAACTTTAATTGCATATACGAGGCAAGATGAAAGAAAATAGCCTATACTTTTCTAAAGACTGTATTCTTCGACATCATTCCTATAAACGTCCTACACTAAATGAAGTCGTGATTTTGTTTGGCATCTCACCGATTTGAATCTCACGTATTTACATCGATTTTCAGCGGCTTCGCTTAATGCGCTACATCCTATTTATTTTGGTTTAGATGTTTATTTTTAGTTAAACGATTTTTTAAATGTTACTTTTTTGAAGGGTGTACAATTGTTTCATTTATAATTTTTTCAACCTTTCCCCTTTTCCATGTTCATTTCTTCGTCTTCCCGTCACTCCCTCTGCTCTAGTCAAGCTCTATGGTGTGTATATAAACATTAAATATGCGGTCACTCGATTGAAGTTTACTAGATCCCAGTCGGTTTCTCTGTGTTCGGGCGTCGTACGTTAATTCAGGTTCGTTGGTTGCTCCGATGTTTGCTGGCGTCAGACTCAGCATGATCACACCGGGCTCCCGTGGGCTGTTGAACAAAAATGGGTAATGTTTGTAGCATCGGGTGGTGACGATGATCTTTACCCTTCGATGTCTCCCGTCTCATATCAGATCTTCCCGAGCTCCATGCCGGAGACCGATGCAGCTAACGCATAGGCAGGTTACGAGTTTCATGTTCCATCAGAACTGAATCTGAGCTGTTTATGGCACTAAACGGTCATTCTGTAACTGCTTTCACGATTTGATTTTAAAAATTAATGAATTTGTTTTATATGTTTTAATTTTGCAACATTAATGCTATATGGTTCAATTAATGAGTTTAGCATCAGGTGTTCTGTTCGTTTCCCCTTCGTCTGCTTGTACTATTCTTAGTGTTTTTTTTTTATTATTTAGTGTCTTCTTTTAAACATTTTAATTTTCTTTGTATTTCATTTTGTGTAGTGTTTTGTATTGGATTTTTACGTTTTTATTTTAGGTTTTAAAATGTATTGATTACAGCGTTTCAATTTTTATGACTGTAATTATTAGCTTTTGATCACGGCCTGAAGCTCTTTGGAACAACCCCTTTTCTAGGTAAACAGCTTAAAGTGGCAATATTATTATAAGTATGCATTTATAGAATCCTTTATTTTTATGTTATTAATTAAAGTGATTAATTTTCAACTTAATTTAACCCTTATTTCAATTTATAGAATCATTGGTTTGTGTATTCTTACGTAGTGCTTTTAAGCTGCTTAGGTACTATCTGTTTTTATTTCCGATTTCTTCCACTTTTTATTAAAATCTGTGATTTTAATTAATGTTTTAGTGTTTTTTTTGGGTTGTCTTGATATTGAAATTTTTCTTTAAATGCTAGTTGTTATTTTGATTTCAGTGAGTTTTAGTTTGTACTGGTTTCTGTTTAAATATGATTATTTCACTATTAACTTAATTTCAAATTTCATAGAATCAATTGATTCTGTTGTTGTTATGATTGCTGTTAGCTGCTTGGTAGTATATATTTATTTTAATTTCCGCCGTCTTTTAACTTTTTGTGTTTGATTGTATTGTAAAATTAATTTAATTTTTGTTTATTTTTTATTTTGTGGTCTTTTTTTATTTAACTGATTCCTTTCAACTTTAATTTAATTTAGAGAATCATTGATTCCTGTTGTTTTATTTAGTGCTGTTACAGGCGCTTAGTAACAATTCTGTTTTTTTTTATTTAAATAAATTATTTAGTGTTTCTTTATTAACAACTTTTTTAAAATTTTTGATTTTTGTTTTAAATTTTTTTAGGGCATTGTATTTTGGTAGTTTGTTTTTTATTTTACACACTGTAATTTTTTATTTAATTATTAGCGTCGAAACAGTCTGTGCTGTAAAAAGGCACTATGGAAGTAAACCTGGCTCATTTAGAGCAGACGTCACATTCGTATCCGTGTTTAAGATGTTCACGACGGTGTGTTTCAGCTCCGTCCATCAACTGGGCTCGCAGCGCGGCGTCCGGCGGAGCGGGAATCAAACCCACCGGCATCGCTGATGTCTACAGCAAGTTCCGTCCGGTCAAGCGCGTGTCTCCGCTCAAACACCAGCCGCAGGAGTCGGATCCGGAGACCGAGGGCCAGAGCAAGAGCAGAGGCCTGCCGCTGTTCGGAGAGCTGGAGCACTACGACCTGGACATGGACGAGATCCTGGACGTGCCGTACATCAAGTCCGAGAAGAGGAGCGGCGCGGCTAGAGCACTGAAGCCCGACCTCAGGCAGCCCAAGCCAGCGGATCAGGACCGTCTCAGGGCTCAGAGCGCTCACGGATCAGAGCTGGATGCTCTTCTGTCCGACAAAGCCGACGGCGGCCCGAGCGCCTCCCCTCTTCAGCCGGCCACAGGCCCGAGGCAGGACAAGCCCTGGAGAACGCTCGGAGAAGCCGACGAGGAAACCAAGAAGACGCAGAACATCCTGAACATCGTGAGAGAAGGACAGATCTCTCTGCTGGTGAGAGCATCTCCGTCAGTAACTCTAGTAAGAGTTTTTTGCTCCAATATTTATAAAAATGATCATTTTCCAACCTCGTTTTCAATCTCTGTGAGAAACGCTCAATTTGAGGGGGCGTGTCCTCGCGCAGAAACGGACTGTGATTGGCTGGCTTCATTACACCGTAGCCACGCCTCTTTTCCAGCATTTCGTGTGTTTTGATGCTCAAGCACTAGATAGACAGGAGACATAAAGAAAACCAATATATATATATATGGGTCAAAGACGAAAAAAGGTTCATACACACGAAGTGAATATGCTTAAATTTTTGTTTGTCCCCCCCCAAAATACAAGTTTTCTGTTTAAGTTAATTGCTTTTGTTTGTTTTCCGAGACAAAAGAATTAATCATGAACATTACCCTGATTTACAGAGATAGCGCTAAATAATCTCCAGTGTACCTTGTCAGCAGTTTAAAACAAAAAGCATTTATGACATATAAAACATTATACTAATTAGTTTTTAAGTTTAACATTTTTAAAACGTTCCACTACCTAGGTTTTTGCCCATTTTTTCAGGAGATTAAAAAACAAATCAAATTTAATACGCCCCTTATTCTTTTATATAGTTTAAATATAGTGCACCACGTCGAATAGCATAGCAACAATAAATATATTGTTACACTGAATGACAATGTAACATTGTTTCAACCAAATTTTGACATTTTATTCTCTAAACACTTATTGAAACCTTACTACATCTAATGTGCTTTCTATGGACATAAAATCACTTTTGTAAATTTCTTTTGATACGGACATCTTAACGTCTTTGACCCATATATATAGGTTGATATACATTTGGTGCTCATAAGTTTTGCATAATAGCAAAATGTAATTTTTAACAAAATAACAGAATTTTATCAAAATGACCCCTTCAAAGTTGAATCGGTATACTCTGTGTTGTTTCCACGACTGTTTTTTAGTTTGGTTAGTTGTTCATGAGTCCTCACAGTGTCATGTCTAGCCTGCTGTTCTCAGAAAACCCCCGCTCCTGCAAATTTCTTTGTTTTCCACGTCTTCTTCAATTTGACGGTGACTGTAGGATTTGATATCCTGTCTTTTCACATTGAGGACGATTGGTGTCTCATACACAACTATTACAAATAGTGAAAACATTTACTTATGCTTAAGAAGGCAACACAATGCATTAAGAGCATGCGCGTGCAATCTACATATCAGCCATAATGCAGAAAAAAGTACAGAGCTAGTTTCTGTTTGGGTAAAATGGTTCATATTTGCATAAATATTAATTGGTAACGTAAAATCTTTTCAAAATACAAAATGAAAAAGAAAAAATATTATTGAACAAAAATGTATTACACTGATTTTTTTTAAAAAGAAGAAAAAGTTTCATATCAAAGCTTCGGCCATTTCGCAAAGGTACCAGGTGTGATCCGAAAATGAAGAGGCTCAGAGTTAAACTGGGAAGTTAGATTTGAGTTCTGAAACTTCACTTGAGAAAAAACTTGTGAAACTTCACATGAAGAACCTGTCGATTCTCCGTTTCATCACTGTGTCTGCAGCCTCACCTGGCGGCGGAGAACCTGGAGCGCATCCGGGACGAGGACGGGAACAACCTGCTGCATGTGTCTGCGGCTCAGGGTCACGCCGACTGCCTGCAGCACCTCACCTCGTTAATGGGCGAGGACTGTCTAAACGAGCGCAACACACAGCAGCTGACGCCCGCAGGCCTCGCCGTCAGGGTACCACACACTCACACACCGCAGATGGGAACTAGAACTGGCTCGATGACACTTTATCAGAACCGATCCGATACCAGCGCAGTGTTTTTTTTTTTTATCAGTGGAGATTCCTCATTGTGTTGACCTGATCATCACTATTTTGTGTTACACACAATCTGCTAAATATAGACAGCTTCATTATAAAGAAAAATAACAAACGAAAAAATATAGAATCATAATATATGACAAAACACATTCATAAAAAACAAGTAGTATAGTATAAGTTATATTGTGTTTGTGTGTGTGTGTGTGTGCATCTGCGGTGGGGGTGTGTTGTGCGTCGTCTTGTGTTTGTGTCCTGTGGTGTGTGTGTGTGTGGTGTGTTGTTGTGGTTGTGTGTCCGCTAGCAGAACGGTCGAGTTCTGGAGTGTGTGGCTGATGGTGAGTGAAACCGAAGCGCATCGCCGAGCTCGCTGCACCTCGCGAGCATCCCCAGCCTATCCCCAAAAAAAATCCCGCTCGCTCGCCGACGAACCGGGACAGGATGAGCAACCCACTAGGGGTGTGCGATATGTATCGTCTGCAATAATATCGTAATTGTGTTTTAACGATGTGCGATTTGACATTATCAAGTATTTTGCAAAAAACATTCAAAACACCCCTACAGAGCACACGCATACATTGTGAAGTCTAGACTAGTGCGCATTTAGAGTGTGTTCTTTCACCGCATGTGAAAGAACATGCAGTGAAAACATGCCTTTCTCTCACACACCACACACACGCTCTCTCTCTCTCACACACACGCTCATAACAGCTCTCTCACCCCAGACATAGCACACACACCTCTCTCACCCACACCTCTCTCTCATCTCTCTCTCTCGTCTCCTCACTCCCAACACACAACCCACACACACACCCACCTCTCTCTCTCACACACACACACCCCCCTCTCTCACACACACACGGACGCACGCACTCTCTCCCTCACTCACACCCACACACCCTCACTCACACATCCTCACCGGTCACTCACAATTCACTCTCAAGCCCTCTCTTACACACACACACACACCCACACACCTCTCTCTCTCTCTCTCTCTCTCTCACTCACTCTCACACACACACACACGGAGAGAGACTCACTCACTCACTCTCACACTCACTCATTCTCACGGTGGGTTCGAGCGGTGCTGCTGTGGCTGCTGCAGTTCATGCAGGAACAGGCCATTTCTCTGGACGAGGCAGATCAGAACGGGAACACGGCGGTGCATGTGGCGGCTCAGTGCGGACATCTCAGCTGCGTTCAGGTGCCACACCTGTTGCTCTGCTGAGAGACGCAGGGCTGTTAACACTGGCTCTCATTCACTGACCACACGACACACACATCAACCTAATCTGAGCACAAACGCTTTCCAATCAAAAGCTTTCCTGCTAAAAATGTTTTAGTTGTTTCTATGTTTTTTCTAAATGCAGAATAACTACACAAATATCACACACAAAATACACTGCCAAAAAGTTTGTGATCAGTAAGATTTTTATGTTTCTGAAGCGACCTGTCCTGCTCATCAAAGTGCATTTTATTTGATCATAAAACGTAAATTTTGAATATTGTTATAGTGTAAAACAGCTGTTTTCTTTGTGAATCTCTGTTAAACTGTAATGTTTTTCTGTGATGCGCAGCTGTATTTTCCGCATCATTCCTCCAGTCTTCAGTGTCACATTTTCTTCAGAAATCAGTATAATATGCTTATCTGCTGCTCGAGAAACATTTCTGACTATTATCAATGCTGAAACTTCCGTGCTGCAGCCAAGGTCTGGGGAAACGTATGCTTTTATTTTCAGGGAGTCACCGATGAATGAAGTTCAAAAGAACAGCATTTATTTGAAATGAAATCTTCCAATATACGCATTTTTGTAACTTTATTGTTACTTTTGATTCTTTTAATGCATCTTCAATGAATAAAAGTATAAATTTCTTTCAAAAAAGACAGAAAGAAAAACCACTGACCCCAAACTTTTGAACGGTGGTGTATATCGTTACAAAAAGATTTATATTTTAAACAAATGCTGCTCTTTTGAACTTTCTATCAGCAAGAATCTAAAAAATGTCCACAGGTTTAAAAATATATATAACAAAAATATCGAGCACCACAACTGTTTTCAACATTAATAATACATCAGCATATTACAATTCATATGCAGAATTAATGTAAAATTCCGTTTTGAACACACAAATAATAAATTATATTTGAAAGTATAATTAAACTAGAAAAACATTATTTTAAATAGTAATAAAAAAAGATTTTCTGTAATTCACATAATTATTAGTGAATGAGACCCAGTGTGTGACGACCTTGAATCCAACTATGAGACGAGGTTCCCAAGGCAGATGAACGTAGAGTGGTTACAATCTTCTGGGTTAAATCGCGCTCAAATTGATTTGATTTGACGCAATATTTACACTGAAGCTAGCAGGCGGCTATGGGAAGGGGTGTGACATTTCCAGATGGATCCCTCACAGCACACACCGACCCAGCTAACCAATCACAACACACAACACTGCCCAGCTGACAATCACAGCCCACTGGCCCGCTTTGACCATCACAGCACCCACGGCCCGCTCACCAGTCACAACACCCAACCGCTGCCCATCGAAAGCCTCTCACCACACACACCCTGGCCAGCTGACCGATCACAACCACACCGTCCGCTAACCGATCAACCACACCCTAGGCCCATCTGACCGATGCACAGCACACACCTTGCCTCCTCTTACCGATCACACACACACTGGCCCAGCTGAACACTGATCACGGCGCACACTGTCCCGGCTGACCGATCAAGCACACACCGGCCAGGCTGCCCGAGCGACACACCACTTGGCCTGCTGACCGATCCCAGGCACAACAAAGGCTGCCGGCCCGCTGACCGCTCACAACACACACTGGCCCAGCTAACCTATCACAGCACGCACTGGCCCAGCTGACCGATCACAGCGCACACTGGCCCAGCTGACCCATTCACAGCGCACACTGGCCCAGCTGACCAGTCACAGCACACACTGTCCCAGCTGACCGATCACAACACACACACTGGCCCGGCAAACCGATCACAACACACACACTGGCCCAGCAAACCGATCACAACACACACACTGGCCCAGCTGACCGATCACAAAACACACCGGCCCAGCTGACCGATCACAACACACACACTGGCCCAGCAAACCGATCACAACACACACACTGGCCCAGCAAACCGATCACAGCACACACTGGCCCAGCTGACCGCTCACAGCACACATTGGCCCAGCTAATCGATCACAGCACACACTGGCCCAGCTTATCGATCACAACACACACACTGGCCCAGCTGACCGATCAAAGCACACACTGGCCCGCTCGACCGATCACCGCACACACTGTCCTCAGCTGGACCGATCACAGCACAAGCCTGTCCAGCTGACCGATCAACACCCTGGCCCAGCTTAACCGGTTCACAGCACACACGCCGCCCGGCTACTACGATCACAACACACACCGTGCCCAGCTGACCGTGATCACTGAAGCAACACACCTGCCCCGAGTGCCGCTCACAGCACACACTGGCCCGGCTGGCCGATTCACAGCACACACTGGCCCAGATGACCGATATCAACAGCACACACTGGCCCGCGTCGAGTGACGATCACAACCCACACTGGTCCCTCCTTACCTATCAAACACCACTGGCCCGGCTTACCGTCAACACACACACTGTCCCAGGCCTGACCGATGCACAGCACAACCGGCCAGGCTGACCGATCACGCACACAAGAAATGAGCCCGGCCCACTACCGACACAGCACTTTCGTATTTTCGAAGTGCGGGCCCTTCTTCATCATTCGATGGAACTATTCTGCGCGTTCATGATTCCAGACTGTGAGATAGGTTTTGTAATAATGTAAATCTGTACAACTGTGTTTTGTTCGAACACCAGTATAGAGCCTGTTCTAGTACCCCCCACAACCAAATCAGACAAACTCAAGGCGTAGATAGGACACCTTTACCCTCCTTTTTCCCCCTCACCTTTTTGCATCTTCTGGACCGGTGTAGAAAGTAATTTTGTGTTCTCCTGTCTTCTCACTGGTGTTTGTTCCTTGTGAGCAGGACTCTGATGGAGTACGGCTCGCACGACGGTGCAGAACTCACGGGGCGAGCGTCCTCCAGAATGCCGACGGCCGGTCACCAGCACTGCTCCAGTTATCTGGTGGTGGTGGAGACCTGCCAAGTCTCTGGCCTCGCAGGTGGTCAAACCCAAAACGAGCTGCACTAGTACGAGCTTCTTCATTCTGAGGGCTAGAGAACATTAATTATGTGTCCCTGGAGCACAAACCGTCATAGGGGTCACTTTTGTGATTGGAATTGATGCATCACTATACATAGCTACTCGCATTGATTATGTTTGTTAGTGACGGTACAATATTTGTCCGAGATTCACTATTTTGAAAATCTAATCTAAAGTCCGGTTTTGTGCTCCCAGGGTCCACATATGTGGTTTCCCCCCCAGTCTTTTATTAGCTCGACTCCAGATGGTGTATAGTGCTGCAAAGCCAGGTTTTTTAACTGGACTCGCAATCTGAGACATAATTCTCTCATCTAAAGACTTTAAACTGTTCCCTGTGCGTTTGGTATTTGTTTTAAAATCCTTAATGATCTGTGCCCTCCATTTGTCTGACGTAACTAAAGAAAATAAGCCACAGATTGTCTGAGATCCCACAAAACTACTCGTTGTCGCAGCCATAGAAATACATGAATACATGAAAGATGATGTCTTCTTTTCACGAACAGTCCGCTGAGTGACCCGAGCGGGTTGTGTGTGGCTTGTGTGGTGTAGTGTGTGTTTGTTTTCTGGGAGTTGAAGACAAAGACCGCCCTGTCTTTAGTCGCTTCTATACAGAACCACTTCATCTGGCAGCTGCAGACCCCGAGCTCATGTCTGCATTACGATGCTTGCATCCAGAGCGCTGATTAATGTCTGACAGACAGGAAGGAAGGATGGACTTTGTGGCTTCTCCTCCCGCACCCTTTTCCTCTCTAGACTAACCTTTGGTCCGATACACACGAAACGTTCATAAGCGATGCGCCTGACCCGCTAACTACAACTTAAAGGGGTTGGTTTAACGGGAAGAATTATGACAGAAATATATATCGATTGCCACAGTAGAGGTACTTAGTCAACAAAAATGTGTATAGTAGAATCTCATACAATTTATTAAACGCACGAACTCAAAGGCCTTTGTAAAGCTGACAAATACCGTTTAGTTTCAATTGACGAACTAGCAAAATTATGAATTATCTTCTTAAAGGTAGTTAACAAGTAATAATATTTTTTGGTACGGAATTTTTGATCATTTTTATTCAAAACATTTTCCAAAAATTAACGCGGTTTTTCAATTCATTAGTTAGATTTTCAAATTAATTAAGTTATGGTTTTCATCTGTTTACCACCGCCGGTTTTATAATTATATTGCAAGGCGCGTAACAGCAGAAGTCCAGAAAAACAGAACCTTGATCAAATAAACATTTCTAGGCCTATTATTGTTTAACATTAATAAAATTGTAAGAACTTTCCAATTAATTTAGTTGATTTGATGCCCTGTTTTTCATTAGCGTATGTAATTAATTTAACCATAAATGGAATCCAAAATATATGCAACAAAAACAGAATTAGGGAAAGAAAAGCACATTTCCGTCAAGCAACCGTTATTGTTATAATTTAATAGAATTGTTAAATGGCTTATTTTATGAATTCAATTGAGAGTACATTTTTTGCAACAATTGACATGTAGTAAACCACAAAAAGTTCGACATAACAACAGAACACAGAAATAATTAAAAGGTTACCTTTATGAATTCCATTAATTAGAACATAATTTCAGTTACTGTTTAATTAAACACTACAAGTCCAAAAATGACAACAGAGATGTGGAAGTGGGAAAATAAACACATTCATACGCACTATTATTGTTAAAATTGGAATAAATTATTAAATTGTTAAACTATTGTGAATTCAATTGATTAGACATCATTTCATTATTTAAAAATGAGTTAAACCACTAAAAGTCCAGAATAATTACAATGGACAACACAGAACGCTGCAAAAAATTATTTTCTTACTTAATATTGTTTGAATGTTAAATATCGAAACATTCTTGAATCGAGATGCATTTACTGTACAAGTAAAATTAATTGAGATATTACGTCGTTTTATTTCCTAACTGCGAAATCAAAAAATGTAGTTAGTTTTTGTTTAAACACAAATATCTGGCCCTGGGGCAAGAAACCTATCTTGTTATAATCTTATTAACTTACATTTTTGCATGTTTTACAGCAAAAAGACTTATATCTTACTATTTACGTGTACAGTAAAATGCATCTGGATTCAAACTTTTTTCGATATTTATACTAGACACAAGACCTAACACTAAGTAAAGAAATCATTTTTTTGCATTGTCTCCTGCGTCCCTCTCCTTCAGCTCAGCTTCATGTGAGTCGTGGCGCTATATTTCTGACGGCCGACGACGGCTCCATGTTGACGGTCATGGACGCTGAAGCAGAGACCATGGACTCAGTA
Organism: Sinocyclocheilus anophthalmus; assembly: GCA_018155175.1. Classification (NCBI taxonomy): domain Eukaryota; kingdom Metazoa; phylum Chordata; class Actinopteri; order Cypriniformes; family Cyprinidae; genus Sinocyclocheilus; species Sinocyclocheilus anophthalmus. The sequence continues at coordinate 1,584 of JADLZN010007395.1, read as the reverse complement.
TGCCCTGTCCTGAGCAAGGCCGCGGATGAAGGCGTAGCTAGGGTTCGGGGCCGTGGATCCGGACGCAATTAGGCGTCTAACTCAAGCTGGCGCTCTCAGCGACATCAGCCGTCGCATCAGCTAATCTGACGCGAGGATTCCAATCTCCCGACCCGAGCGGTATTTTCCGAACCCCACGCAGCTGTCCATCGCAGAGCCCGACGAAAGCAAGCACAAGTTCTCCTTAACGCACAGAACTCCCAAATCCGTGGACGTTTGCAACCCGTCTCCGTCGTCAGACCACAGCGACCCAGAAACCAAACCCGAAGAGCTTCCCGACGGCCAGAAGGCCGCCACGAGTCCCAAAAGCGCCCTCAAGTCGCCGTCCTCGCGCAGGAAAACCTCGCAGAACCTCAAACTGAGAGTCACGTTTGACGAGCCGCCGAGGAAAGACGGACCAGCGCCGGACGCCAAAGTCCAACCCAGCAAACGAGCGTTTGGGACGTTTCGCTCCATAATGGAAACCCTGAGCGGAAACCAGAACAGCAACAACAACAACGCTCAGAGCGCTGCCAAACACGCCGGGAAGAAGAGCGAATCCAAGAGCAGAAGCAAGACGAGCGCTGTTTAAAACGAACCGATTCAAATCCAGACTCTTTAGAAACCAGGTGCATCTTTTCCACACTGTTTGCTGTGCACATAAGAACACGCTTTCATGTGCGTTTTGAAATTGTAACTTTGCAATACTGTGATTTTGTACAGACTCAATAATCAAAAGCAAGCAGCCGTACAGCGAACAAACGAGCGAACGAATCGTCGTCTTCATTAAATGATTCGGTGGATCCAACGCTGCACCTTCAGTTTCTGATTGATTTCAAAACTCTGATACGTTTTATATGTAATCTGTATTGTTTTGAGTTATTGAAGTGTGGATTTATAATTTAACTATTATGTTTGAATGCAAAAAACACTATATTATTGGAATCATTGTAACGACATTTGGCGATTGGAATAAAGACGTTTTCAACTGAGCTAATTGTCAAACGAGGAAAGAAAAACGTTCAGTTAATGAATCAAGAAAATATTCGACAGCGTTTCTGCAGGTTTCAAGTCTTGTTTTTCTGCCAATGGGGAATGAAAACATGTTTTCGCTGTGAATTAAGTTGATTTTTAGCTCATAAACTCGCTTCATTTTGATCCATTTATCAGAAAACAAGACGTCTTGCCATATTTGCATGAAACTGGAACCCTATTCGACTATTCACACATGCATTAGTGTGCGTGTTGCATGAATGCATTTAGCAGATGCATTTGTTCAAGAGAGGAGTGAAGCATGGGAATGAGGGATATTTGCTCCGATCTGAACGTGAGCGAGTTTGAGCCGAGTTTAGTGCTCGTGAAAGGGGAATATTTTATTCCAGGAGCAGATATGTGCTGATGAATTAGAGGTCGTTTGCAGGGCGGCAGAAGTGTGCTCGGCTCTGAAACAGCAGCTTTAATTGGAGCCGGATGAGAGAGAGAGAGACAGGCGCACACACAGAGAGAGACACAGGCACACACACAGAGAGAGACACAGGCGCACACACAGAGAGACACAGGCGCACA
>JADLZN010007394.1:0-27556 GCA_018155175.1 Sinocyclocheilus anophthalmus | reverse complement strand
TAAAAATAATATGTATGGATAATAAGGTAAACCTAAATGTTTATGTTATATTACAAAATAACAATATTACAAAAAATGTCAAAGTTATTTTTACATTTACTTCCATTTCAAATCAGTAAAAAAAGATGTGTACCACGACGGTTTTTGAATTATACTGAAGGACTTTTATTTGCTAAAAATGTATAAACTATCAATCAGACGACAGAATGTGTGTTGTAGAGGTTACCTAATAGTTCTTCAGACATTTCAATATTTCGCACTAATTTAGAGCGCTTTGTAGCTGTCAACGGATGCCTCACTAAAAAGAATGAAAATTCGGTCATCATTTACTCACCATCATGTGTTACAAACCTGTGTTTCTTTCACAAGTATATAATACTGAAGATATTTTGATGGTAGTTATTGACTTTTATAGCATGGAAAAGAAATACAAGTTACCAACATTCTTCAACCACATACTTTCCACAGAAAAAATTGTTAACTGAGAAAACTAACCTACAGGTTTGAATAAAATGTGGAAACTGAAACCCGTTACTAATTAGTAACTGAGACCAATGTTTGAGCTCAACTGTGTTCGTTAAATAACAAATAGTCCTATTAAAATATGTTATAACCCCATATGCTAAAAAAGACGGTAGATTAACTTCGGTGGACTTAAACTTGAAAAATGGTGTGTATTGACATCTTTCTGTGGTTGAAACAAGATACCTTCTGATGTTCATTCATGTTTATTTCATGCTATAACTAGTAAAGAGGAAGAGATGAACGATTCACGTGTCGCTTGAACTGAGGCGCTACAGCGATCTGTCGTGACACATTAAAGAGCCACAAAATGGTATTTATTGTTTGAATTTCTTAAAAATAACAAAATTTGAAAGCTGAGACTGAAGCTGAGTTCTACTAGAAGTCACCTGCTCTGTTTGTATGTGGGACATCGTTGTCCTCTTTGCTCCACTATGTATGTCACTGCGTGAGAACATGATGTGTGGTGTGAGAGCACCATGGCTTGTTGGACGTAACAACAGTAACTAAGGGGGGCGGGTCTTTGCGATGGGTTAATTGTGACATCACCACAGTTCGCACTTTATTTACCCTCACCCCAAACAACTCTATGATATAAGATTTTTTTTTTTTAAACAGCCCAAGCATACCTATACAGTACAGAATACTGCATCAAACTGATTTTTAAGGGGAAACTTTATTGAATTGAATGCCTTTATTGTCATTGTATTTTTCTGCATACAACAAAATTAAGAGCACTACTCCTGACTGGTGTTTGAAAAACAAACATATAACCACAGACAATAAATAAGCATCTAGAAGACTGTACAGTCAATGTTAAAGTAAACACAACAAGGACTGAGTCATGATAGCACATGAGCCAATCCTTAGTAAAGTGCCTTCTATAGTATTCAGTGACATTTACATGAATTGTAGAGTAAGTTTATACAAAAGTACAATTTAATATGAGACCATGCAGTAATGTCTCGGTTACATATGTAACCTTCGTTCCTTGATGGAGAGAACGGAGACGTTATGTCAAACGACATATGGGGTCTCACGGCCCCCTGAGCCAATCATCTCTGCAGTTAGAGGAAACGGCCCAATGACAAATGACTAGTGATTTTGACATACCTGAGCAAAATCCCACGTCATCCGGGTAAATAGGCGCCACAGGCTGCATCCCTCTTAGGTTTACGTGAGGAGCATGAGAACGCCGCCCACGGCAAGAGAAGCGAGATGGTTCAAGGGTAGTGCCGCTATGGGGACATTAGTCTCCGTTCCTCATCAGCGCCGACGTGGTTGGTACGTCGCCGAGAAGTTCCTACATCGGTCGGTCACTACACGAGTTATGTTCGCACCCAACGACATATGGGGGCCATGGCAAAACCTGCTCAAAACCCCTGAAATCTGTACATAACCATGTAGGCGCTGCAATTGTGACAAACCGTGGAGCCACCACAAAGCCTATGCTAACGGTATAAAATTCCCCCAAGCCCCCGCAAATTCACATGACCTTCGGTCCAAGGCCGGGCAATACAACGCATGTAAATGTTGTGGATGAAGGCCATATGCTGTTCTGTCCACAAAAACGTTTTGGAAGGATTTCAACCTTCAGTGAAAGATGCTTCAAATATTTCTATGTGTTCATTCAGCCTGGCGAACGATGGCCGAAGCGAGCCATTAAGGGCAAGTCGCTACGGAGCCAAATCCTACCGTAGGATAGGTGAACATGTGGAGATACTAAATGGACTGACCAGCGCGGGAAGTAATACATATGGGAATGGGTCTCGTGAGGCCAAGGGTCATACCACTAGAGTAGGGATGGCCACACCATGATCCCTACGGACCGGGACTGGGACGGGAACCTTGGGCACGTTACAGGCGGGTTCTCAGGACAACGTCCGCCGAGAGGAGGCACGGCCCCCGAACCCCAACACACCCCCGGCAATCTTATTTACCAAAAATGCTTGGAGGTACCGGCACTCTGATGACCGAACGTGAGCGCATCAGGAGCGCTGTCTAACGAGAAGGTTCAACAGGTCTGGATGGGGGGGGGGGTGGCGGCAGGGGGGGGGTGCCGCGGCTGTCGGGGGTGGTGGGGTGCCATATGGTGCCCCAGCCCATGAGACCAAGGACGGTCCTGATTGCGCCCAGGTACGCCGGCCTACTGTGCAGTAGGCGACAACAACCAGAGGGAACTGTTCCTCATAAGCTATGAACCATGACACAGTCGTCTCGCGCGCAGCAGGATCACTGGCGGAAAGCATACTTGTGTAGAGCCACGAGGCAGCTGTGTGAACAGGTCCACCTGGGCTTCCCCGAATCAACTCCAGATCAGTTGGACCATCTGGGGATGGAGTCACCATTCTCCGGGGAACGTGAGCTGTCGTGAGAGCACATCGTCGGTCCTCGGTGACCACGAGTTGGAGCTCACGGAATGTGGACGGCGACGTCAGAAATGTTGACGTGATCCCCCCCCCCCCCCCCCGGTAGCACTACAACTGCCGAGGCTTGATGTGCCCAAACAGCCGCAGGGTTGTCCAAGCGGACCAAACACCGTGCCGGACAGCAGACAGTGTTCCCCCTTTAGCAAAATGCCCAAGGGAGATGCACTGCAACAATCCGCAGTTCAGTGCCAAAAGCACAAGTCGCGGTACTGCTAGGAGCACGCCCGAAGGCCGCGGACCTCTGCTACTGCCCCACTGGCGACCTCCGAAGCAAATCCGCGCGACCCACGGTCTTGGATGACGGAGGATCGAGACAGAAAAGTACACGTTCATTCCAGGCCCTCACGATCGCCACTCGCCAACCAAATCTGGTTTGACTGCATTGATAATACGCTTCTTCTGCGCTCAACATCTTGAAAGGGAGTGTGAAGGCATGATTCAAGACGTGCAGCTCCAAGCATAGGCGAGCCACCACCGCTTTCTTGGGTAACGATGAAAGTCAGACAGGGCCCCCTCGACAAACCATCCCCAAACATCTTGATGGAGGGGACCGGGCTCTATTGCATACACTTTGCCAAAAACGACAGAAATATCCTCGCACCAAGCCAGGTCGTCTGGACTGCACCGAAGTTAGAGAACGACATTGAACCCCTTGCGCCCGGAGCGTTCGCTTGTCCCCCCCCCCCCCCCCCCCCCCCAATGGCGAACTGAATAGACGTGCCGAGATCGACACGTACAATGAATTTGAGAAACGGGCACCACGGGCACTCCTTGGGCAGCACAGCGCAAGCCACGCCCCCAAACTCCGTACTAGTGGCACCAAAGGGACAGTCGACGTACCCGCAGTGGTGCAGTGATGGGGAGTTGAACTGGGTGGCCCAGAAGGCATCGCGTTCTGAGTCATCACAGCAAAACTCCCCATGTCCCCGGAGGGACTGGCCAGACACGCGTGGAGAGGCGTTGCGTCTCCGAACCGTGACCTCTCGGCCACTGGCAATAGGGGGCATCGTGGGTGAGAGTGAGCAAGCAGTGCGTCGCTCACTGTCGACCCACGAGCCTTGAAGATTCTTTGCCCTCCGGGGGAAGGAGCGGCGCTGTCTCCACCACCTCCTCACCCCCCTACTGAATAGCACAGTTCTACCACATATTCCGGTTGCTTGTGCTAAGGACCAGCCTCACCCTCGTCTGTCATTAGAGGATTAGAGGCCAGGAATGCGACAGACGGCGCTCGATTTCTGTCGTTGGGGCCCGACGCACCGCACCCTTGAGTCATCGTCCCTAACGCCCATCACACCCAGATGCTGACACACTCGACATCTGATACTCCCTGGCAGCACAAGACCATGAAACGCTGGGACTATGCCGTGAACACCGAACCAGCAGAATCATACGGCCTTGGCCCCCCTCCCCCACCGCAAGAACAGCGAAGCTGAGGCGAGGAGGGAGAGGGTCCCCCCCCCCCCATGGGGCGTCTGCCAGCCGGAGGAACTCTACAGTCACCTCAGATCTCCCGAGCATAGCGGCGGTCTATGCTCGCGCGCAGAGAAAACTGGGATGGGTAGTGACAGAGGCTGTCTGCTGCCCCCCCCCATTGAGGAGGTCGACGCGATGTGATAGCCAGCGATGCCATGTTCATCAAGCCCTACAATGACGAAAGCCTCGCTGGGAAGGCCCGACATGAAGCAACGCGACTCGTGCGCCAGCGACACGAGGCACAGATACCACGACGCATCCAGAAGGCACGGCACGAAAGGGCATCTAGAAAAAGCACTGCGAACTCGTCCATTATTTGCCTCTTTTAGAGGAACCACTAATCTTTAAGCAGAATACCAGGGGAATCGCTGAGGACGCACATGCTGTAAGCGCCCTAACACCACAGAACAGCCTTCTTTCCCCGACACAAAAGGGAATGAGCTTGTAGTGAAATATTACTCACCCAACTACTCGGCTCCGAAACAAAAATGGTGTGGATGCACCTGTCACCTATTTATACCCGTATGCATGGGGAGTGGCTCAGGTATGCAAAATCCACTACGCCAATGTCATTGGCGTTTTCTCCGCTAACCCAGAGTGCATTGGCCCTTCACAAGTGAGACCATGATGTCGTTAAAAAAACTCGTATTGGACCGCACAGATAGGACTGTGTGGATTTAGTGACTTACGACCGATAGTACTTGACATTGACATATACGTGTAGATTATTGCAACACCTTTACTGCCAGCACCCCCTATAGTGTTACATTAGTAACACAGATATGTTTCACCCTGACATACTATTTAGTGCATTGTTCGAAGTTCTGATAGCAATTGGGAAGACACTGTTCTGTAAGTGAGGGGTTTTTTCTCTTAAGGATTTGTACCACCTGCCTGAGGGCAGAAGATTAAACAGGTGGTGTCCTGGATGGGATGTATCCTTGATGATGTTTTTGGCCCTTGAGAGACAATGGGAGCGAGCAATGCTTTCCAGGGAGGATAGTGAGCAGCCCATGATTTTTTGGGCTGTGTTGATTATTCTTTGGAGGGCTTTCTTTTCTGCTGCAGTGCAACTGGAGTACCACACTGAAATGCAGTACACTAACACACTCTCTATGGTAGAGCGGTAAAAGGACACCAGCAGCTTACACTCTAGGTTGTTCTTCCTGAGCACTCTGAGGAAGTGCAGCCGTTGCTGTGCCTTTTTGATCGTTGCAGAGGTGTTAGCAGACCAAGACATGTCGTTGGATGTGTGTACTCCAGTGTGAATTTGAAGGTTGGGGGGCCCTTCAACCACACGTCCAGTCGATGTGAGTGGGCCGCCTGGTCTTCCGTATGGCGATTCCCTGAAGTCCAGAATGAGCTCTTGTTCCAGCAGAACCACTACTCGGGTTCTGGAATTCAATATCGTAGGCTGATCATCATCTCCTGAGTGAGTCCGCAGCACCCTGTCGTCATCTGAAAATATTGATGATGGGTGTTGGTGGGATGAGTGGGCAGAGTCCAGTCATATGTGTAACACAGGCATGTAGAGTAACGGGATCAATACAAAGCCTTGTGGCGAGCGGTGTGATAGTGCTATGGTGCGTAGAGTGGGGACGGGCTTACTAGCTTGGTGGGCGGGTTTGTGAGACCGAAAGTCCTTTATCCAGGTGCAGATGTAAGGACAGAGGCCAAGTTCAGTTTATTTGCTTACTAGAATGTCTGGTATAATCGTATTGAACAAGCTGTAATCTATGAAGAGCATTCTTACATAGGTTCCCTGCCGTTCAAGGTGGTTAAGTGCAGTGTGAAGGGCTATGGCGATGGCATCATCTTTTGACCTATTTGCTCTGTAAGCAAACTGGTGTGGGGGGAAGGCTGGTTTTGATGTGCTGTGAGACCAATCTTTCAAAGCACTTCATGATTACTGGTGTTACTGCAACCGGTCTGCAATCATTTAGCGCGCCAGTGACTGCTTATTAGGAACAGGGATTATGGTGGCTGATTTTAAGAGGGCTGGTATGATGGCCCGATGTCAGTGAAAGGGTGAAATCTTTGTAAAGACTCCAGCAAGCTGCTGCTTGGCCACAGGCGTTGGTACTGCCAGATACCCATCCGACCAGCAGCCTTCATTGTGTGCAAACGGTTTGTTACTTATCTCCTGTAGTGGGAGATGGCTGGTGAAAGAGGTTGGTGAAGGTGGCTGAAGTTGTTTGGGGTTGATTAACATAATCAATCGCCCGAGCGCAAATACAGGTTAAGCTTCTCAGGCCGTGAGCATCAGACGTTAACAGCTGCTGTGGTTATTGTTCATTTTCCCCTATACATTGGTATCATGCTTGAATGACCATGCGACAACTCTTGGATTCTTTGCTTCTGCGAGCGGGGATCTCAATGTTCTTTTATACTCTCTTTGGCGAGTTTGAGCCTCTATTTAAGTGGGAACTAGCAGTGCTGTACGAAAAGATTTGTAACCGACCTGAAGGTGGAGTCACGCTTCTTTCCGAGCATGTGATGCACTTCAATGTCATCAAGCGGTGTCGGGTTGGGAAACACCGAATCCTTTTTGTGACAGTGACTTTCTATGCAGTTTTTAATGTAGACAAAACAGATTTCAGTTGTATTGAAGTGAATGAATGGACTGATGCATTTATATAGCGCGTTATTGTGTATATTGGGGGGGCGGGGGGTTATGTTCCATGGTCCTGAGTCTCAAATACCTCCAGTATGTTCGTTCAAAGCAGTCGGCAGCTGAGAGAGAGATTTTCAGGACAAAGTTTATGATCTTGTGACCGGTTTTGGTCTTACTCCCCCACCCCCCCCTCCCCCCCCCTCCCCCTCCCCTCCCCCTCCCCCCCCCCCCCCCCTCCCCCCCCCCCCCCCCCCGCTCCCTCAGTGGGGTGTCGATGATGCGGAGTAGAAAGCCAGTGAACAGTATCTGACCTGTCCTCACGGTGGGGAGGGGTTGCAACCTTAGCTAGTTAAAGGTGTCATATGATGCTTTTTTTAAAGATCAGTATTTTGTGTATTTGTGTTCGAACTGTATTGTAACTGTAAATGTAACACCCCTTACCATAATCTCAAGCTTCATCTTTCAAAATAAATGCAAAAACAGAGCCCGAAAGGGGAACAGAGACACAGTGTGACAGACACAGTGATGAAGCTGGTATGTGTTTGTGATGTGACCCTCTCCTCTCTCTCTCTCTCTCTCGCTCTCTCTCTCTCTCTCTCTCAAATTCAAATGAGCTTTATTGCATGACTTGCACAGTATTGCCAAAGCATTGACTATTGCATGAACAAATAATTATTATATAATACATAAACAAAACAAGACAAGATCTGTAAAATAATTAAGTAAATAAGTACATATGTACACAAACAAACAAACAAAAACAAGAAAAATATTAAAGACATTGTTTAAAAAAAAATACAAAATTGTACAACAGTACATGTAAGAAATGCTCTTGCTTCAGTTTTGTCCACTGGCTGACAGTCTTAGTTTGTGACAGGCTGATACATAGTATCTTGCTGCTGTTAGGATCATTTTGGAATCCTCCCCTAAAATGTGACTTAATTTTTCTCTATTTGGTAATGCCATAAAATGTGATTTAATTTGTTGGAATTTGGGGAAATATGCAGCTCTAATGTTGAATGAATGAATGAATGAATGATGCATCTTATATCGAGCGTTATGTGTATGGTGGTACACCAAAGCGTTTAACATCATGTGGGGCGGGGGGGGGGGGGGTTCTCTCCTCAACCACCACCAGTGTGCAACATCCACCTTGATGATGCGATGGCAGCCACAGTACAACAGCGCCAGTACGCTCACCACACACACCAGCTACAGGTGGAGAGAAGAGAGAGTCATAGAGCCAATCAAGTGGTTGGGGGGATTATTGGGAGGCCATGATTGACAAGGGCCAGGGGGGTAATTTGGCCAGGACACCGGGGTTACACACCTACACTTTACGAGAAGTGCCATGGGATTTTTAATGACAACAGAGAGTCAGGACCTCGGTTGGACGTCCTCATCCGAACAGAACATTGCTTTTGACTAGTATAGGTCCCCATCACTCATCACTGGGCACCAATTCAGGTCCAACATAGACACAGGCGTGACGAAAACCCATGAACCACTATGTTGTGATAGTACTAACAGCTGCCAGTAGAAATGTTCTCTTGTTTCCAGCTTTACTGGAGCACAGGTGAACACAGTCTCTGTTCTCGCAACTGGCTGCATCTCTTGTATGAGTCATCTCTTCTAAGACAGCAGTGATCACTCAGTCTGTATTTGTTGAGTGTCTTTCTTAATTTGTGTCTTTTACACAGCTCAGGCATTCTGATGGTTTGTAGGTATCTTTTCAGGTCTCACCCCAATACAGCGCCAGATCTCTTTGTAATCTCAGTGGCAATCTTTTCCAGTAAGACATGTATTGTGTGTTTGTAGCTGTGTGATGTGGTTGGCGGATTGTGCTGTGAGGTGGGTGTAGTTTGGCACCAGCTGTAAAGGGCACTTCTGCAGGTTGCTTCCTGCCCTGCAGGGCTTCAGCTGGTTAGAGCTCGCCACTGACATCTCAGGTGATGGTGAATTCCCAGTTTTTTCTCTTTTGAATACCAAGTATAAATGGGTATTCCCCCTCCCCGTCTAATTCAGCTCTGCACGAGTTGTTTGGGGTTGCTCTGTTAGCTTTTAAGATGCTTTTACAAATTTGGGTATGCATGATTTCAATTTCTTTTTCCCATTTGGAGAAATCTTAGGTTTTTTAGGGGTCCCCATATCTCACTGCCATAAAGAGCGATTGGTTCAATTAATGCTTTTAGGGTTTTTAGCCAGGTTTGAATTGGAATTTCAAATTGAATTGTATTTTTGATCATGTAGAAGACTCTCAGTGCCTTTGCTTTCAGTTCATTCACAGCCAGATTGAAGTTCCCTGTTGAGCTGATTTTTAGTCCCAGATAGCTGTATTCATGGGTGTGTTGGAGGACCTGGTTTCTCGCTCTGAAAGTGTTTATTTTCCTTACAACTGGGTCTCTTTTTAAAAATCATTATTTTGTTTTTGCGAGGTTGATTTTGAGAGCCCATGTTTGACTGAATGTCTCTATGATGTCGAGGAGCTGTTGTAGTCCCTCTTTTGTTTTTGACAGAATTATTAAATCATCTGCATAGAGGAGACATTTGATTTCTGATTCAGTTAGGGTTGGGCCGGGGGCAGTCGAATTGTTTAATTCTTTGGCTAATTCATTTATATAAATGTTAAACAGAGTGGGGCTCAATGGGCAACCTTGTCTAACTCCTCGTTGTTGAGAGAAAAATTCTGTTAGATTATTCCCTATTTTTACAATACATGTATTGTTTTTATACATGGTGCTGATTAAATCAAAAGTTTTCGCTCCAGTCCCATTTTCCAGTAGTTTTAGGAAGAGTCCTTCATGCCAGATTGAATCAAAAGCTTTTTCAAAGTCAATAAAGCAAGCAAAGATTTTGGTTTTGTTTTGGTATACATGTTTATCAATGATAGTGTGGAGGGTATAAATGTGGTCAGATGTTCTGTGTTTGGACATGAATCCAATTTGACTTTTTTCCAAGATTTTGTGGGTTTTGAGAAAGTTTTGTAATCTTGTGTTAATAATCGAACAGAATATTTTCCCCAGGTTGCTATTGACACATATGCCTCTGTAATTGCTTGGATCAAACTTGTCTCCTTGTTTAAAGATGGGTGTAATTAGACCTTTATTCCAGGTGTCTGGAAAATATCCTACACTCAAAACAATGTTGAATAATTTGGTTATTGCAGTTTTGAATTAATCATTTGTGTGTTTGATCATTTCGTTTAATATTCCGTCGATGCCACATGCTTTGTTGGGTTTTAGTGCATGTAGTCTGTCTGTTAGCTCATTTACTGTGACTGGGAAATCCAGGGAATTCTGATTGTCTTAAATTTTTTCTTTCAGAATTTCTAATTAGGTTTTTATTTCATTTCGAGCAGGATTTGTTTCAGTTGTTTTGTACAGATTTTCAAAGTGTGTCCTCCATATGCTCTCATTTGAATGGCCAATTCTTCCTTTTGTGGTCTATAGAGGGTGTTCCAATTGTTCCAAAAGTTATTGGTATTTATTGATTCCTCCATTGTTTGAAATAATTGTTCTGTATGCTCTTCCTTTTTTGCTTTTGGAGTTTGTTTGTACACTTTAAGAGCTTCATGATATTGAAGACGGAGTTCTTGGTTGTCAGGATCTCTGTTTTTTATTTGAAAGATTTCGTACTGTCGTTCTAATTCTTTTACACTCATCGTCAAACCACTTTTCATTGGTGTTTTTTGGTTTTCTTTTTGATGATTTTTTCAAATTGCACATGGATGCTGATTGGTGAAATATATCTGTAATGTCCTTCAGTGCCAGATTTATGCTTTTTTGTTCAAACTTTACTTTATTTTGTGGATATGTGTTAATTATAAATTTGTCCAATAGTAATTTGATAGTTTGACTTTCTATTGCACTTTTTTTTGTCCATTTGTAGGATTGATGTAGCTTTAGTAACTGAGAGGGCTGTCTGCATATTTCCTAGTTTTGAGTTGGTTTTAGATAGAGTGTAATCTTACAGTGGTCTGACAGAGATGTTTGAGGACTCTCGCTCTCGCTCTCGCTCTCGCTCTCTCTCCCTCTCCCTCTCCCTCCCCCCCCGCTCTTCGCTCCGCTCTCGCCACGCCCACAACACACACGCAACACACACTGACTGCGACACAACTCCGCACTGAACAAGTCAATAGCAAATACTTAAACTAATAACAAAACGGTATCTGATTCAGAAGTGCCAGATTGTCATTGCAAAGTCAGAATTACCTCTTCTCCTAGGTTCACCAAACGGTCGTCCATGAAATGCATTGTTGTTCTGTTGTAAGTAATCTTAAAGATCCTAAATGCATCTACTTTTGGCTTACGGTAAATAAAACGTGCTTTTGCATTTCCGCCCCTAGACAACACACAGCGTTATCCAGGACATGGCTGTTCAACACTCGCTGCGGTACTGCAAACACAGCTTCTTTTTGCTGCAAATTGTGGGCGGCAATTAGATAATTATGCCACCATACGTGACGGTAGATATGTGGTGTGGGCGTGTTCGAAGCACGCCGTTTTAGGGGGGGTGGCAGACAAGTCTTAAATTGATAAAGAGATCTCTTTGTCTTTCATCTTCTGGTTGTTGAGAATTTAGGTCTTTGCAACTCAGGGATATTATCTCTGCACAATCAGCTTAACATTCCAAAGAGAAAGGAAAACTTGAAATTGCATCATATGACCCCATTAATGTTGGAATACACATGATCCAGTGTATTTTTCCCTCTGGTCGTTGTCATTTTTATTGTCATGTTGTCATTTTTACTGACTTCGTTGTCATTTTTAGCAGCCATTGTGCAACTAAATTCAGTATTTTATAAAACAGCAGCTGCCTACATGCTCAAGAGGCAAGGTGTGCTTAGAGCAATCAGCAATAAAGACGTCCTTGCTTTTTCTCACCACCATGCTCATTGTTGTACCTGCCAGCGACTATCAACCAACTTCCTGTTTACACTTTTACGCGCATGCCCAGTGTGCATGAATGGTCATGTGACATGCGTTTTCGGTTGTGTAGTGTGGACGGAGATTGTTTCTGAAACACAGTGAAAACACCAGTGTAGACGAGAATCGTTTTCATTTTAAAATGCCATTTTAAAATGAAAACACAGTAGTGTACCACCACGAGGGCCCTTAGATACCCACGCCTCCACTTTTCTTACAACCACCCTTACAGTGCTACAAACGAAAGGTTATTGTTTATTAACATTTCCTTTTTTATCAAATTTACCTAATTCAAGTCGTAGCCCTCATAAACTATACTCTTACTGGGCTACCATTCAGTATAACATATGTCGGTAATAGTTTTGAGTGAAGTGAATTGAGTGATTTCAATACAATATACCATAGCAATGATCTCCCACATATTTTGCTATTCTAACTGTGCTTATTTACATTATTGGTATAAGCAGCATTGGGGGGTAATCGACAAGAAATGTACAGTCAAGTTGATAACTTTTCTATAGTCATTCGACAATCCTGCAGCCTGAACCATTGTAGTGAAACCACCATACCTGAATATCAGAATGGCAATGATTACCTGTAGACTTGTGCCATGGCTGAAGCCGTGATTATCCATGCCATTTTGCTTAATGAAAGCATCTGATTTATCTTTTATAACATCTAAATAAGTAATACTTTTTATGAATATGGAAGTGTAAGTGTGTAATGGTCTATCCTTTTGTGTAATAAATTCTGTTATGTAACATTTCGAGGTTGTAAATTGATGGTACACTTACCACTCTCATAAGAACATCATCAGGAACATTTCTCTTGTGATTACAGATGCTGTAGGCAGAAGAATGGCTGAAGATAACAGGAGCTTCAGAGATGTCCAGCACCTGATTCATGACCTTCTCAGACACATGAGACAGATCAATCAGCATTCCAATGCGGTTCATTTCCCGGATCACTTGCTGAAAGGACAAATTAAATGGGTCACTACAGAAAGCAATAAGGAGTAAAGCTTTCTCTAAAAGACGACAGCAATCAGGGTGGCCTACATTAACCACTACAGTTAATAACATTTTAGAGTTCACTAAATGCTTTATGTTAAATAACTGTCCGGTAAATAATGTGCCATAGTGAAAGATGTTTTTATTCTATAGTTAGTTTAAGAAAAAAGGTCTAGCCTTGTCTGTAAGTTCATAACAGATTAAGTGCATTATTATAACACTCACCTTAGGAAAAATAAATAAATAAAATACACAATTTTGTCTAAATTTGTTGACTTACATTAAGTAACATTTTGGCTTATATCCAAAGTATTGTATATGGTATGTAGTCTTTGGTATATGGTATATAGTCTTTATAATAATTAATCTTTTTACTTTGCATGAATGTTTTTATCTTTGGGAAAATACATTTTTCTTTGAACCATTATTTTTTAACCAAATAATAAATATTATTTGAGCCAAACGAATAGATTTGACTGTAACAAATTACAGTATTGTTTAATTGGTCCAAAGAATATTTGTATTTGTTTATTTATTTTTTAATTGTACAAATCTGACAATAAAGCATCTCTGTGTCTAACCTTGCCAAAATCAGACAAACCACCATGTGCTTCAGGCTCAGATCCTGTGTCCACCAGCCAGTTGTCTGCCCTAGAAGGAAGTGAGACCAAAATATGGTAAAGGAAACAATAGAGTTTTCAGCTGAAATTGAACCCCCTTCTCTAATCAGATGGGCACATGCACTTATGTGGCCATTTCTTTGGAAACCTGATGTAGCTTTTATTTCAGCCACACCTTAAATGCAAAATATGAATTCTGTGGTACAGCTGCAAGTAAAAGTTAAACCAGGAATTTCCCTTGATTTTCACACACTACTGATGCCCGTGTTATGTGGGTGTGTTACATAAAATGTTATTTAATAAAACACAGTTGCACAGTGGCACAGTTTCCTGGCAGGTTTAAGTTTACTTCATTCCAAACTAATGAAATCATCATTCAAACTTATTTCCTCACCTTGCTGGATCAGTTTGTATGTACTTTGTACTTTGACATAAATTAATTTCTGCTGTCATCTGTGCTATGAAGTATAATTACTCTCCCGACTCACCATGGTGTGTTGCAACTATGTGTGATAGTGAGGTATCGGACGCCCAGCTGGTACATGGTGCGCAGAGTACCCAAACTACTGTCAATTGAATGTCCACCTTCTACCCCAATCAGACTTGCTGTCTTATTCTGTTCAAAGGCATCCAATATATCTGCAAAAACATTTTAGTTTTAGTTTATATAAAAAACTATAAACAATTATAAATACACATAGATTTTTTTTACTTTATCACTACAACAATAATTCCCAGGTGTTTTAGGAATATGGTGTTGATGGGTGGTTGTTACTGTGTTTGTGGTTGTTGATACAGTAGGTCACTTCTAACCTTATTTATATAAGATTATGGATTTGTCCATCTGTTTTATCATTTTATCTCTCGAACTGTATCAAGCTGCATGATTTGAAGTATCATTCATGTTGAAGCAAAAATGGTGTGCTTGTGTATACTGCAAACGTGTCATTGTATTCAATACTGACGTCTATTTGATTCCTTTGAGTTATTGCAAGGATTTGTACAGTAATTACTGCTGCCTCACTGTCTTACCTTGACTGCTAGCAGCAAATTTGAAGACCTCTGGGTATTTATGACACATCCTGTGGATTACATCAATCTGCTCCAAGGTCTGTCTGACTGCGTCTTTGTACTGGGTATCACATGGTACATACGCTGCCCAGAACTGCAACAGAAAAACAAATATTACCACACATTCAGTTTGCCCATTATGGTGACTGTTCCTATGTGTTGTGTGTAGGCCTGTTTGTGTTTGTACCTGTGCTGAGAGGTGCCCTTCTTTGATTTTTGGGATGTTGGTATGTGTGGAGTTTAGTTTGTACAAGTCCACCGTGTTGAGCTGATTATTAAACAAGCTCCTCATCTGCCAGGGAAGGTCATTGTGCCTGTTTTATAAGAGATTTCAAATCACTTTCAAATAGAATCATAGATAATAAGAGAAACAAACATTGAAAGTTTCATTGAAAATTCAAGCATCTGTGAATTACACTTTCTATTCCTATTTCTTCCTTCCTTTATACACTTTCAGAAAAAAGGTAAGCTGTCACTGGGGCAGTACCCTTTAAAAGCGTACACATTTGTACCTTATTTACCCCTAAAAGGATACATATAAGCACCTCAAAAGTACATATTAGTACCATAAAGTGTACATATTAATACCTTAATATTTCTTATTTGTACCTTTCGAAAATATACTGCCCCACCGCACGACTTCACGACCATGAGCTTTTGTACCTTTTTTTCGAAGTGTAGCAGTAAAACATTTGTAAAATGAAATATTGTTTACCTGCACTAATTTCCATACATGAGAAGGAATCCAATCTTATTTCAGATTCTGAAAGTGCTGTTTATATAAAACAGTGCTTTTATTTGAAAGATTATGAGGGCACATGACTTAAAAATAATGTGCACTGATAAAACATTTATAATAAACACTACAATATCATGGCTATTTCATAGTGACATTTCTACTTGGAGATCTGGTTTCCCATAAGATATATATATATATATATATTATAATATATATAGATTAGATTATATATCTATATACATAGATATTTAGATAACTAAGAAGCAAAATTACCTAAAAGTTATTGATTAACTTGTTTCAGGGACTATATGTTGAATATCTGTTTTTAGAAATGTGCAAAACTTGTTTTCTAATTTTTTACATTTCCTTTCAGATAGATAGATAAAATAGATAGATCTAAGTGACATTATTGGAGTTCATTCACAAGAAATACTATTGCAGTCTTCTACTTCAAAAATGTATGTTACGTCTCTATACTTGCGGTTTCTTTGTAATTATTTTTGATGCTAACAATGTTTCTTCTTTTTTGTCCTTTTTTACATTAGATAAATAAGGATTGACTACCATCTATAAGTGGATAGTCCTAGTGGTTTACCCCCAAAAATGGGGGGCCATCAGTTTCAGGGATGCCGTACATCATTGCTAACTGATGTTAAATGTAAAGCCCAGAGCACTAAACACCCCAGGTTTGACCAATGCCAGTACCACACTGTTACATATTCGTATCTTTAATAAATTGTCCTCAATAACTCTACTATCTCAGCTCTCTTGTTCAGCTACTTATATCCACGGATGTATATGTCTTCTATTTTTGATGTGTGAGATACACTAAGGCAAAGACCAGGTGTCAGATTGAGTCTATCATACTGATGCTGAATGTAAGTTTAATATATATTTTTGGGTTGTAAAACTGTCCCATAAACAGGACAGATGTTCCATAAAAGCCACGTCTTTATTTTTAATGATAGATAAGGGTGAAATAAGTGATTATGTAAAAGTACAGTGAGTGAGCGTTTTTCATTTTGTTGTTTAAAGTCCATCTGAGGGCTGTGCGCACTCTCTGGCCCATTTTCTTCAGAGGTATTACTTTGGATGGAGAGACTTTAGTTGAACTCAGATTTAACCATATTAATGAAGTGTAATATAACAAGTGTAATCCCTAGGAATAGGTTTAATTAACACTCACCACTCAAAAATGTACTGTTAGGTTCTCGTCTAAGGAAATAGCAATACATAAATAACTCACAATATTTGCAGTTTGAATTTGCTCATTAATTTTCATTCACTGCTTTCTCATGCAGTGAACTATATGCCATCCACTAAATAAAGGATAGTGAATAAGGGGATAGGGTACAACTTTGGACACTGCTATTGTTTTTGCAATTCTGTTTAATGACGTTAGTGCTGCAGAAATGAACACTTCACCTTTAATGAACTGAGGAAGTTTTATGACAACAACGTCAATAACGATGAACACTAAAAAAAGTGGTCAGACACTTTTATCCAAAGCAACTTAGTCAAGGCCACAAGAGTGATGACTCATGGCTTGCCTCTTGTGTAGGTAGAACCAGCAAACCTTCTTTTAAAGCCAGAATAACATAAAGCCATTTCATAACACATTTCTGCTCTAACAAATCTATTCACACTTATTGGAAAAACCTGTGAGATACTTTGTTTTCATTTTGTTATTACTGTATGTTCCCTGTCACTGCATTTGTCCCTCAAAGTTCTTAGTTGTAAAAAAAGGCTCATGCAAAACCAGAGTGATGTTTATGGAATGTGTTTATTGTTAATAAAACACACCTTGATTGGAAAATAGGGTGCTATAATCTTGGATTTTAATCATAGTCATATTCTTTTTTCCACGAAACTGATTGGACTATCATCTTATCACTAAAACAAATAGGGCTGCGTTTCTCAATAACGATTGATCTTAGAGCTTAAGAACGTTTTCTACGAGTCATTTTACGATCTTTCACTATTGTTTCACATGCGTTTCCCAAAAATTCACTTAACGCAATCACACGTAGTCATCGCTTAAGTGTACTTTAGCGCGCTATCCGTTTGTTCAAGTGATGAAAATCGTAACCTGAGAGGCATGGCTACGGTTAAGTGTAGTAATACGTTACGTTGCCATTGAAAATGCTAAAACTAATGCTGCCTTAAGGACAACTCGGATATAATACATTATCTCTCCGTCTATACATCTTACACGCTTATAATATTATACTTACATAAAAATATAGGCCACAATACTTTATACCAAAACCACCACATCACAATTAGAATATATATAATCTTTATAATAGGACACGTTATTTCCTGTGAGGGCACAAATACATTGGTTTTCTTGCACGTCAGTAAGTCATTGAGAGATTTTCCCCTCCAGTCTTTGAAGCATATTTCTTACATTACTTCTTCATTTAAAAAAATTTTTTGGTTCAGTCATTCAGTTTAGATGTGTATTTATTTTGTCCATGGACCGTTAATATTAAACTTTTAAAATCATTAAAAAACTAAATAACAATAAAATAATTCAAGTAGCCTTACATTAGTCAATAAAGTACAATCAAAACTTTATATTATAATCACGTTGCACTTGAATAAAGTTAAAGGTGTAATCTGCTGATTGTCCTGCAGGTGACCGCATAAATCTGTTTTCTTACGATGCACTTAGGGCTTTACTCCAGAGCACTCGTAGATCTACAATGATTTTCAAGTGTTACTTAAGTTGTGATGCTTTTGGGAAACAGACCGTAATATTAAGATCAGTCGTACGATCGTTTTTACGAACTTTTAGGCTTACGAAGCTTTTGGGAAACGCAGCCTAGGTTGTTACCCAGCAAGACATTTTGCTTTTAAAAGACGTCTATTAGCCATCTAAACACAGCCCAGACGTCTAGGCTAAAACGAGGCTAAATTTGGCTGTCAGTGAAAATTTAATAGACGTAAACCATAGTCCAAGAATGGACTAGTCATCAATTAGACCTCTATTAAACGACTACATATAGACAGTGAATATGGGTCTAGGCTAAAACAAAGCTAAATTTGGGCTGTCAGTGAAAATGTAATAGATGTCTAATCATAGCCCAAGAATAGACTAGACATCAATTAGACCGCTATTAAATGACAACATATATACGTCTAATAGACAGTGAATATTGGTTTAGGCTAAAACAAGGCTGTCAGTGAAAATTCAATAGACGTCTAACCATAGCCCAAGAATAAACTAGTCATCAAATAGACAGCTAATGAATGCTACATCTCTGTACATCCTAATAGACAACAAAATGGCACTCCAGCCAAAATAATTAACAAGATGAACCAGGCTTTATTTAGATCTTTTTTTTTTTTTTAACAACTTGGACAATTAAGACAATACAAAAGGATAAAATCAAAATAATAATGTCAAAAAAAATTTATAAATCCAAGACACTTAATATAAAATATATGATAAAAACAATCTGGAGTTTTTAAACAACTGAAAATAGAAAACTAAAAAAAAATAAATTTAATATTTAAAATATACTTAAGATATATTAAAAGAAAAACACTATACAACTCAAGAGCATGTTATCACACCTAACATTAACTAACCCCATGTTCATTTATGAAACAGAAAAAAAAAGATTAACATTTGTTGTTTACTGTAACAAAAATTAAAAAACAACCAACAGTGAAATTAAACGGAAATTATAATTATGGTTTTCTTTTCTGTTTAAAATGATCCCAACTGCATTGTCATCAAGCCAACTCTGTTGCTTGGCTGGGAAGTTGTCAACACAGCATCAGCCAAAATAAGAAAAATAAATAAATTATAAGCCTAAGAACAAATTAGAAAAGCCCTGGATGCATACTGTAAAAACAAAGCGAGATATATAGATAGTGTATAACCATCAGTGTGTTAAAAAAAGAGAGATAGCTCTCATGGATAAATGTTGTGTGTTTTATACAACTCTAATGACCGAGAACAGTGCAATCTTTTCAAATACCTCTTTTCTGCAGCGGACCACCCCCCTTCAAGTTGAATTTGGAACATGAGGGAATTTTTTTAAAACCCTAAAATATAATAAAGATTGAGGTGGTTAACAATTGCGGACAAAGTTTGACATTTCAAAATGACCAGTAAATGAATTATTTTTAAAATTTCTGATTTGCGTTGTAACTTAGGCCTAATCCCAATTCTATTTTATACCCCTTCCCCTTGTCACTTGAAAACAGAGTGTCAAGGGGTAGGGGTGAAAATATTCCTAAGAATTGGGACACCACTACTATGCCGTTACACGTCATCATACGTCGTCTAGCTCCTACAATATGCACACCTATACTGGTGTGCATTAGAGCCATTAATTACCATTCTAAATTAATGCACTGCTTACTGACACACACACACAGATATATCAGAGATTGCGCAGCTCACACATCCAGGAGCAAAGAAAATTGTCAACGTTGCCCCACGACTTTTATTAATAACAGTTTAAATACTGAATCGCTACATTATATTTTCCAGCAACAAGAGGATAAAATCGCTGTTTTTGAAGTAAACTCACTCTAAAAAGAGAAACGCACAGACACGCATACACGCCGCTTTCATCTCTCTGTCTCTCTCTTGCTCTCGAATTGGCAATATTTGAGAAAAAAGTTTAGCGATTTCCCATTATTGGAGGGCTAGCCCTCCCTCAATATCTATGGTGGTTATGGTCCTGATCAGACATGAAAATATGTTGTGGGACTATCGTGCAGTCTGTAATGATATGACGTTAGCAAACTTTAGCGATTTTTTGCAGACATTTCTTTGAGTAACATGACTGTAAATATGAACTCACGATTGAATGTAACATAAAACAAATGATTACTTTTCGTTAAAATCTTTATTAATGCCAAAAATGCTTACATTTATGTGTCTTTTTGTTCGCTTGGGCAGCCATGTTGCTGCTGTAGCCGGTTTATGCTGAGATATTTCATACCCCTTCGTTTGAAGTGTGGTCACAAAAAAATCTTCGTTTGAAGGGATATCTGTCCCTTCCCCTTACCCCTACCCCTCCAACCAAAAGAGAATCGAGACACCCCTACCCCTTCATGCGAACGTGCAAAGCGGAGAGGTAGGGGAAAGGGGAAGGGCTAAGGGGTAGAATTGGGATGGGGCCTTATTGAGTATTGACACCACAATGTTCGATTAATGTGGCAAGATTTGTAGGCTTTAACTGTCCAGCATCCTTCTGGCACTGTCTCTGTGGTTTCTTCCTTCAATTCTGCACAACTGTTGACCCCTGAATAACGTCTCGGTTATGTATTGTATCCCTCGTTCCCTGAAGGAGGGAACAGGGACGTCACGTAGGATGACCGACGAATTGGGATCGCGCATAGAGGGACCAATCTACTTCGAGTGTAAACTAAACAGGCCAATGCACATTGGCATGCGATTATTGCATCCAGCTGGTGCTGATCACAGCGGGAGTATAAGTAGGCAGCAGATGCAGCCGCATATTCAGCTTTTCGCTTCGGAGCCGAGCCAGTGACCCGGCCACTCAGCGGTGGTACCAGGGAGCTGTGGCGACGGGACGTGACGTATCCGTTCCCTCCTTCAGGGAACGAGGTTACCATACGTAACCGAGACGTTCCCTTTAGGTCAGTCACTCTCGACCTCATGTCGGATGACCGACGAATTGGGATCCCTACCAAAAGGCCACAGATACTGCCACTTCCAGTGTCCTGTGGGAGCCTCCTGCGCCCCTACTTTTCTTGGGCAGGGGCTACCAAAAGAGGACCATCCCCGCTTATACTGCTTGCATACGGCTACTAACCCACTCTAGTAATACTGGATAAACTGGGAAAACGTACC
Source organism: Sinocyclocheilus anophthalmus (assembly GCA_018155175.1). Classification (NCBI taxonomy): domain Eukaryota; kingdom Metazoa; phylum Chordata; class Actinopteri; order Cypriniformes; family Cyprinidae; genus Sinocyclocheilus; species Sinocyclocheilus anophthalmus. The sequence continues at coordinate 6,311 of JADLZN010007394.1, read as the reverse complement.
CTGTTCCCATTTGGGGTGACCTGGACGTTGCTGGAGGCAAGCCTCCATCATTCTCACCGAAGGAGGTTACGGAGAGCAAAACACACATGAAATCTTAGTGCACTAGGAACAGGGGGCGATTTTTTGTTTTGGGGGAGGTGATTGTAACCCTCTTGGAGTGGCAGAAGTCTGCCGGGGAAACACGGCCTCTTATTCTATACCGTGGACTTTACACATATGGAACCACTTAGGTCTCTACATATGGAACCCAGCACTCTACCGGTTCTCACAGATTCAGCGAGCGAGGGCCTGGCGCCGGACGTTCCGCCACATCAGGCTGCCGAGGGGACGGAGGAGCTCAACAGTGGTTCTACCATCAGACTCTCTGGAGCCGTTTAAGAGCCGGGGCCCGATAGTCGCGGCCACTTTCAGTGCTTTACACAATTTGAGGTGTAGGAACATCAGAAAGCGATACGGGCTCCACAGGAAGGGTGATAGAATTATGAAAACGGTTTAGGGGTAGCCAAGCCCAGCGCAGGAGGAGGCAACATCTGGGATGTGAAGTGAGATCAGCAACATGAAACGGGACAGGGAACACCCAGGGTGATAAGCAGGATGATGGCACCACTACCCAGTGGGCCATCCTCTGGTAGAGATGGCAGTACCTTGCTGCCGGCTCGTGACAGATAGAAAGAGCATGGTCTGAGGTTCCTGAAGTTGTGTGCTGTCTACGTAGCAAATCTTTGACGGGACAAAGCAATGCTAGGGCTGGGTCTGCTTCCTCCGGGGGCAGCGCTCGCATGTTCACTACCTGATCCCTGAAGGGGGTAGCAGGAACCTTGGGCACATAGCCGGGCCGGCTATCACGGGCCTCAGATTTACCTCGGGAAGTCGGTCTGGCCCGAAATCTAGGCTACGAGTCGTCTCGAGATCGAGAACCGCTATGCAGGGCCCCCTACCCTCCTGTGGATTGCCACCCGGTGACCTGCAAGCAGGAGTAGAGTTTTCATTGACAGAAACTTCAGTTCGACTGTCTGCAAAGGCTCAAATGGGCCCAGCTGTGTGCTGGAGCACCTAGCAGTCAGGTCCAAGAGGGTATAGGAGGGGGCCATGGGAGGATTTAGCCTTCGCGCCTTGCTGAGGAACCTGATGAGAGGCATGCTTCCCTAGTGACCTTCCTTCTACGGGGTCGGGCCTTAGCAGCCGATTGCCCCAGTGACATTAGACGTTGGCGGTGGGCGGGGAGGGCAGAGACAAGCCCTCTCCTCGCCAAAAACCTTGCTGTCAAAACGGTCAGGGCGACACCTGATACGGGGCCTAAATCTTGGGGGAGGTTTTCTCGGTTGTACATCTGCTTGCTCCACTAAGTGCCCGTTAGAGACGCGATCAAGGCTCAGGTGCACTGCCCGCAACTCCGATGGCCGTGATGTGCAGTGCATGCAGTTGGGGCCCAGTCCCAAACCCCGGGAACGGCAAGCGCCCGTTGTAGTGGCCCCCAGCCGTGGTTGAGGCATCAGTGTGAACACAGCATGCCTGGAGACCTGGTCTGCGGGGCACTCCGGCCCGGAGAAAAGAAACGCAAGGTACTGACCACGGGGGTAAAGGTTGCGCTGGCAGGCCGGTGTAACTTGGGACAAGTTGAGGCCGCTATTGCCACGCCACCTCGGCACTAGGCCAGGAGCCAGTGCTGACATGGCAAGCGGTCTCCAGTAGCTTTTGTGGGACTGCATCCGCCGTTGAATGTATTCAAGCAGTTCAATAACGCACGTTCCGCATGCTGTCTGTTCGACCGAATCCAACTTCTTACTGAGAAAAGAGATCCTCTGCGTCGGTGAAAGTTTGCTCTTTTCCCAGTTGACCCGAAGGTGCGAGAGCACCTGTCCCTGTCCCTGTGTTCGCACAACTGATCATGAGACTGGAGCTAATATTGAAGCCAGTCATGAGGGTAGTTGGGAATGCGAATGCTCTGTTCTCTCAGGGGAACAAGGGATGCCTCCGCAACTTACGTGAAGACACGGTGCAACAGGGACAGCCCGGAGGGCAGGGCCTCGTACTGATATGCTCGTCCTTCAGAAGCGAACCACAGCAATGGTCTGTGGTGAGGAAGGGTCAACAGATGAAGTACACGTCCTTCAGGTCGATCGCTTGACCAACACCTTTTCCCAAATTTCTCTCCTCCTCTTCCCCGGGGCTTCCGGCATGACACCCTAGACCAACCGACCCCTTGACGCACTCCGCCCCAGCCACATCTTCCATACGTGCAATCTCAGCTTATACACCCCGTGGTGCAAGGCCTGGTTTTAACTGACACCGCGGTCCAAGCACTTGGAGTCTTCCTTAGACCCACACACTCTTCTTGGGTACAACGACAGTTAACGGGCTGTAAACCATCTTCATATAGGCTGGATGGGATCCCGCGGCTCTCCTTGCCATCCTTCGACAGCAGGACTGCGATTCCTGTCACCGCGGATTTTCAGCGGGCATCTGCGCTTTCACTGAGTAAATGTGCACGCCCTAAACTTGGGAGGTGCGACGGGCATACTGAATCCGCATTAGCCGAGCGACATTTTGAAAGACAGCCATCGAGAAGGAAGGGTAGCGCTAGCCTCCCTGGCGGCCAAGGGACGGTCACTACGAAGGGAGGGAGTGGTGTGTTCACCATATCCCGCTCCAAGAGCAGGTCCCTTCCACCATGGGTTGCCATCTCAGGGCCCATCTAGCTCCTTTTCGCCCTCTGACCACAGGTTTGGGAGCGGGCACGGAACGGACGGGGCGGGCTCTCTGCCCTGCGAACCGGCTTAAAGGCGACCAGATTCTTGGGTCAGGGGGGCCGCGTCCGTGCCCGAGTTGTGTTCCCCCGGTCTAGGGAGTAGACACCAACTTCCGTGACCAGGTAGAGCTAAATATAATTTTCGGGTTGTTGTATTACCAACCTATCTTATCACCATTATATAACAGCCGACCAGATCGTTCACATTGTATACCAATGCTCACTGCTCTCGTCTATTTTTTAGCCTATATGCTAGTACGTACAACTAGAGCGTGGTCCAACCTCCTCAATAACGGATATATTGCTAACATATCCTCTACAGAGGTCAAGTGGCCAGCCTTTTACAATCTTGTTGGGTTAACAGTCCACTATGAGGGCTGTGCGCGCACTCTCTGGCACCTTAATTTTCCTTCTACACGAGGCTACTTTCGTAGGATTTCTTTCCATAACCACACACCGATATGCATCAAGCACATCATACCAGCAAATGACTCACAATATTTCTGGCCCTCGCTCTCTTCGGCGATTTCCCTGTCAGCCCCTCTGTCTCATCTACTAATGAGTCTAAACTAAATTCAATCAGGAGACAACACAATTAGGCTTTCTTTGTATCAGGACTGGAAAAGTTCGTTCATAAACAATTGAACCACAGATGTTTGTGAGCCACTGTTACAGGATTCATTCTGCATCTGTAAGAGGCAATAAAACGCTTATAATCAAATCCGTTTCCACATAGGTAGCTGCCTAAACAAACAGCCCGTACCTCCCTATAGGATAGAGGTGAGAAGTGTAATATGAAGAGTCCAGGATCCACAGCACAACGTCTGGCAGCTCAGCACAGTGGTTTTTCTTACCACTATGAAGCTCGCATTGAAGATTTACGCACAAAATTCAGATAATAGTTTACTCTTAATGAATTACTCAGAGACTTGTTTAAAAGAAAATTTATCGAATCACCATATACAAATGGTTTCGCTTTATTAAAAACAATAACTCATAAGCAAATAACAAGAAAGTAACAGCATGTAGTCTTCACCCGTTTCTCTGCCCCGCAAAATCATAAAGCACTTGATTATATAGAAGAGGGCATATACAAAATTCCTCTCCTGCAAAGCATCTAGTAAAACTCTCTATTGGATCAATGCAAGTCACACAAAACACTTGGTCACACCCCTTGCTTCAGCGGGTTGCGATACCATTACATCATCACATTAAGCACAGCATATACACACGAGTACATCTCCAAAAATATATGCGAAGAGGTTCAACATAGGTTTACACCTCCTATAAGCTCAAAAGGAAGTCCTGACCTTTTTGCCAACCACAATTACGCATCTACAGTACATTAAACAATGCCAGCAACACCTTTGCAAAAATGATCCAGGAGCAAGTTTTCAAAAACCTCGACATTTTTGGCCATACGTTAACGTCAACCAATACAGACAACTGGCTCTCGCTTTTTGCGACAGGATGTCAGTTTAAGGCTTACTACTCACATAGCCTTGAGGAGCGGCGGGGGGGGCGCTTTGAAGTTTCAAACAGTCAACCTCGCCTCTCAAAGATTCAATTTTCAAATTAAAATCATTAACTTCAATAAATTGTTTAACCCTTTTCATCAATCGTTTATTTATACGTTCGTGTTGCCGAATTATCCGAAGAAGTTCCTTAGCCATCAAGAGCATGTCCACTGTCTCCTGTCTGGTCACTTCTGCTTCTCTTCTTCTCCATTTCTGCTTTCTTTTTTTCGTTCCGATGATGTCTCCTCTGCATGGAGTCTATGAGTAAATCATTAATAGGAATTTCTAGTTGACTTTTTTGATTCAGCCTTCTAATATGTGGAGTTTGACTGAAAAATTTAATAATTTCTCTTTCACCACCAATGAATGAACTATTACATCTAACAGGAAAAGGACAGTAATTTAATCACACCCACAGGCTTGATGTACAACAGACCTAAAGAACAGTGATAATGTGACTAAATCAAACTCAGCAAACTGTATCAGCAAACTCGTGACATGGGCATGACCTCAGGACACCTCCCCTTTCCCCCCTGCATTCCAAAAAAAGGACGCATCTTTTACTACTTCCCAGAAAAGACGCACGTTTCTCCTGTCACAGACAAAGGGACACGAAACTTACAATGGACAATTTCAACAGATAATCATTTATGTACATAACAGGTCAACCAGATTCACAAATAATATGTTGTATGTCTTATATATATGCTTGACGTGTTCCTGTAATCGGTGCAAGTTTAACCAATGTGGTATAACACCTTTTAGTAATTAAGATTATTAATGTGTTTGCAAACTACCCGATATTGAGCTTGAATGAAAGCTTGTTTTATTCGCCGAACATTGGTGTTGGTGAAAACTGTATATTCTGTATCCTTTTCCGGTGATGATATTTTTATAAGAAGTTCTTAAAAACTTGAAGAAAATCCCCATGAACGCACGTGGACTGTGCACGGAAAATGGAAACCAAACAGGGCTGTGGCGAAACCACGCAGCCACCATATCTGCATTTTGGACACACGACCCTCGTGGGCGGACAAAAGGTCTAGCCTGATAAAAAATTGGACACCTAAGCCATCATCTCGCGAATCTCTGTTCGCTCTCTACACTACGTTTATAATCACGCACCCTCTGGATCAGCCTACGAATGTGACAGCTTGCTACAGCGTCTCAGCCGTAACATCGCACAGCGAGACTCCAGAACTCAAATATTTCAGTTGAAACTTTGCGATCTTCAAAGAACTTAAAGCCTTGCAAACTAAGACTTTAGCAGAATGCTCAAGCTCTTTGTCATCAAGAAGGAACGGAAACCAATCCAACGATGGGCTCTCCCAAAAGGCGCATCTGACATCACGGCAACAGCCAATCAGCAAAGGCATTTCCTCAAGCAAGCCCAGCAGGATAGACTTGTGTCAGAACACCAGAAAACCTCTCCGATTCTAGATTCAGCAAAAGCAAGTAAAACAAAGTCCTATCTGCTGGAAAAAACTGTTTGGCTGTGATCGAGTGATTAAGCAGTAAACTAGACAAACCTCTGTTGTGATTCTCTGGCGTTGAAATTTAACACCAAATCTGTGGTTACTACCGGAAGTTAGAAATTGAAAAACCCATGTAACTGTGAATAATTCTGAATTTTGTGGTGTAGTGTGTGGTGGGTTGTTATTTTTGTGAATGTGAAGTTCGGTAGTTGTACACTGTACTCTATAGAATAGGCATATAATATAGTAGGTTTCTTATGAATAGAAATCATGATCTGAGCCCTGTCATAAATTTAATGTCAACCCTTGCCAAAGACACGTACCTGATAGGAGTAAATTTATCATGTTATAGACCTGCGGGCCAAGGAACATACGCTAATCAGATGATGCGTAAGATAACCTCTCCCAGGAACATTATGTCCTTCGCTGACGACGTGATCAGGTGTAAACTATCAAATTTGAAATCGGTTCTAATCAGGTTGACTTCGAATCTTTGGATTCGAGTCCTTTCAAAACCTGAATGAATTAATAAAAATGAATTCCCTAAATGTAAGTAATCAAGTCATTACA